>PVHP010013393.1:0-41146 GCA_004024765.1 Zapus hudsonius | reverse complement strand
GGGTAGGGGTACAGGCCTTACCTCACTGAGGCCTGGGTCAGCAGTCCTTCTACTCCATTGCCATGTGGGAAAAGAGGGGCCGAGTCCTCTAGGGAAGCTAGTTTTAAGTCCTCCCCAGGTGAGTCAGAGGGACAGCTGATTGGTTCATATCTGACCAATCAGTTTTAGCACCTAGGTTGTAGCTCTAACTAGACACCTCTCATTCAAAGGGAGGGGCTGGAAGGGAGGAGCGGTCCCTATACACTGTCACAGAACGGGAGCAAGAGATGAGACCAAGACAGGAGTCTGATCAAGGTCTGTTTATTGCAGGCAACAGGCGAGCTTATATGCTGAGAACAAGGAGGCAGCTGCACGTTTCACTTTGCACAATAGTAAAAGTTTTCCAAACCCTGTTGCCTTCGGGGGTCACAGTGGCCTCTTACTGGAAATGTTGTGATTAGCTGCAAAGGCTTGTTTTGGGAAGCACATAACATTGCTAGATTTCCCCATAGCTCAGGATCGACAGTGGGGCAATGCCTCAGACCCCGACACTTGATCATGGTATCTCCCGCCAGGTAAGTACATATAATTCACCTTCTTTCAGATAAAATCTCTTCCACTGCAAGCAGGTCTGTCCCATGAGTGGCTTGATGCATGGGTGCTGAAGAATTAAACCCATGCTGGCAGTGCTGTAAGTAAGCACCTTTAACCGCTGAACCATCTACCTAGCCCCACTCTGGCCTTTCTTGTTGGATCTTATTCCCTCCCTGTGCCTGCAGAGCACAGAAAGGCTGCTGAGGCCTCTGGAGTGCTGGTTGGGAGGCTGGCCTCTGTCCTGTCCTCCTAGCTGCCATCGGCTACCAGGACCCCTGTTGCATCTCAGACCCAAGTGGCCACCCAAGCCCCCGCTTTTCTGAGTAAACGAGGCTTGTTCTGCTTTGTTCCTCTCCTGTACATGAGCAGGCCAGGCTGGCCCTGCAGCTGCATCCTCGGGCAGAACCACAGAGATGCCCCCTCCACCTCCATCTGGAGCCCATGTGGCTTGAGGAGCTGAAAAATACACTGGAGGGAAATAGATGTAGAGAAAGAGGAGGGGTTGTTAGAATGGAAATGACCATAAGAGACCACTCTGAAAGGAAAGGTTTTAACAGGAGGAAAAGCGAGCTGCTAGGCTATTTTCACCAAAGGTGGTGAAAGAAGTGCAAGGCAAGTTCAAATCAGGGCTTTTAAAGGGGAAAATGTTCAGGTTGGGGTCCAGGTGGTCACATGAGGTTAGATGGAGGGCTCAGGTGGTCACATGCTCTCAGGATCAGGAAGGATTGGGAAGAACAGTCCCTCAGGCCAGACTGAGATACAGCAGGTGTGGCTCTTGTTTGTTTAGGAAGGAGTCTCTATCTGTGACTCTTGTTGATACTTCTCTTGAGGCTAGTTGGGGAAGAGGATCAAGGTGTAGCCTGAAATTCGACCTAACAGGGGTCACTGAGCCAATGTTGAATGAGCTGTGGGCCTTCCAGTTCTCTCAGTGCCGTTATCTTGAACTCCAAGGCCAACAAATGCAATCTGCCGCCCTCATCCCCAAAGCTTGCTATAGATGGCTGCAGTGAACTGTGAGATGTCTCCCTGATTTCTACCTGGAGACAGGTGAGCATGTGACAACCTTCCTACTTACAAACTGGGAAGCCACCTCAACAGCTAAGAAAACACTTTGGAGACAACAGTATATGGCTGACTTTTTGAAATGGTTTCAGAAATGGATACTTCTAGGTCAACTTCATTTTTTAACTTTCAGGGTTTGAAAATGAAATATTCCAAACAGGCTTTGTATTTGAACACCTGGTCCCAAAGAGTGGTGCTTTTTGGGAATTTGTGGATGCTTTGGAGCTGTGGCCTAGCTAGCAGAAGTGGATGGCTGGGGACAGGCCTTGACAATGACACTTACCTCTGAATCCTGCTTGTTCTCTCTGATTCCTCATCAGCCAAGATGTGTGGGGTTCTGTTATCTGTTTGTACCTCCCTAACTCAGCCATGCCACCCCCTCCCCCAGTGATGAACTGTGCCCATGAGCCAAAATAAATCTTTCTTCCTTTAAGCTGATTCCATCAGGTATTTGGTCATAGCTGTGTAAAATTAATTAATACATTGTCAAAAGAATGAAAAGAACATTCTTCTCTCCCTGTAAGGGTCCCAGAGCTCTCCACCCCACCCCGCCCTGCTCAGACTAGGTCTGGAATTCTGAGCCACACCTGCAGGAGTAATATGGAAATTTGAAAACTTGGATTAAGAGACAGACATCTTGCAGTGCAGACAAGTGCAGTGCCTGATGGTCCATTCTGGTCAGAGTTGAAATACCTACAGTTAGAAAGAACTGTGGACTGTGTAGGCTTGGCTTATGAGGAGGAAGAACTTTGTCCAAACTGGGCTAGAGACATTTTGTGAGAGGATAGTTGCATTTTGCCCATGTCCAGAGAACTTGAGCAGGGTTGAATTTAGAAGAAATGGGCTGGTGTGAGCAGAAGGATATGACGCAGAAAGAAATGAAAGTTTTGGGCAGGTTAAGAGAGATCGGCAGTTGAGATTGGGCCAGCTGTTCTGCATTGGGACAGCAGGAAGAACGCTGACTTTTGGGAATGGAAGCAGCTCGAAGGAAGAAAGCTGAAGTGTTCCTGCTCTTCAAAGTTAACTTTATCCTCCCACCTCCCAATTAACAAATTTGGTAGCCTGCCTGGTGCTATGGGAGTATAACAAATGCAGAAGAAAGGGAGTCATTGAATTTGCGATGCATTTTTTAACGGCTACTAGGCAATGTAAGGCAGGTGAGATCCTATGTGATGGAGCCATGACATGGATGAACCATGGGTTGTCATGGAGACCCCAGGATTTTGAAAATGGCAGGAATATAGGAGAGCTGCCAGCTTGGGATTTCGTTTTCTCCAGGCTGTGGGCAGCCCAGCTGGAGGGGCTGAATTGGAACTCTTTGTCACTGGGTAGAAATGTTGAACTTGGAGCTACAGAATTTGATGCTTGCCATATAAAATGAATGGATTGATACATTATACAACTTAATGACCTTAGCATGTGAAAGGCCCTGAGTTCCATTTTCAGTGTGGGTAGGGGGAGGAGTATGGAAAGGGTCAGGACAGCTCTTGCCTTAGGGTCATGGAGAGAGAATGGCTCTGTCTACACTTTGATCCCAGAAGTCTCAGAGGAAGCAATCCAATTGTTCTAAGCCCCAAGTATATAGAGCACCCTCTAGGCTTCTTCCTTCCACTCTGCCATTCTAGAAACTACCCTCCACCTTTGAAAAGAATCACAAAGCCACACACTGTCATTCCATTGCCTCAGTTTTAAATATTTATTTAAAGTCCAGAAGGGAAAAGGTGAAACAGAACCCGCTGGGGTTTAAACACGCTGACATTTGGACAGAAACAAAACAAGGACAGTGACTACATCAGGCAACAAGGGGAAGGCTGGAAGGAGATGCCGAGGGACAGACAAGAGACAGGCTGAGGTGGGGACGAAGCCGAGACAAAAGGCACTTCCCTGGAGTGTGCCCAGGTTGGGGTGATGGGGAGGGGGCGCAGGTGGTGTGGGCAAGGACCAGAGTGAGGTATTAAATAATGAAAAGCAAATCCAATTCCCTACGAGACACAACTTTAGAAATACACAAATAAGACTTTCACATAAATTTTCCTTCTATAAAAATAATTCCATAGTGAAGATATTGGGGGATCCTGACTTGTTCTCTGACAGAGAGGATTCAGAGTGTACTGAATGCCACTGTCATGTGGAATGCCAAGATACCCATATTTGAGCCTTTCTCCTCCATCCAGATGGGTGAGGTTGATGCCCAGGGGTAGGGACAGTGGATTTCTACGGGCCTGCATGGCAATGAGAAAGGAAGGTGGGCGCCTCCTGGGGAGGGAGGTCTCCAGGCTTCAGAGAAGGATCCTGGCTCCAGTCCCTCCTCCAAGGTCAACCCAGACAGCTGCTATTGGAGTGGATTCTCAAAGGCCAGAGCCTCTCCAGGGCCTGCCCTCCTAGAACTACAAAAGGCTGAGTCAAAACGCTTGGTAGGAGGACAGACAGTTCTAAGTCCATAGGTTAATGGGAAATCTCTTTACTTCTGGTTCCTGGTAGGATTTTTTTGTGTTTGTTTTACTAGGATGATGCTAGGAAAACAAAAGTTCCTCCAACTTTGTCATTTGGAGGAGAGAGAATGTGGATGAGATCCCACTCAAAAGTTTCTTCAAAGTTTGTGGCAAAAAAAAAAAAAATAGTAGCACCTTCAGAATCTTAAATAAGGGTTTTTTTTTCCTTAAAAAAACACACACATACACCAAGAGACAATTTTGAGCACCAGCGATTTCACAGTGGGAGGGAGGTAGCACAGGCCCCCAGCGCTGGGTCTGCCTCTCCCCACCCCCCAGCTGCTCCTGCTCTTCCTTGCCATTCCCAGGTGAGAAAACAGTACCGTGCCTTCTCTTTGTTTAAATAATATATATCTATATATAGACTTCTTTCTTTCCTTTTCTCCTTTTTTTTTTCATGTCTCCTTTGTAATATTGCACATCAAAAGCTCCCTGGCAGGGAAGACATGTCCCCTTCCCTTAAGGTGGTGTCCATGGGGGGAAGGAGAGAGTGGCCGCAGAGCTGGGTGACAAGCCACAGGCGGGGTGGGTCCTCTGGCTGACTTTTTGGTCTCTGGGGCTAAGTTGGGGTGGGTGCTTCCCAAGGACAGCCAGAGTCTTACTCCTGCCCAACCCACTCCTGCTGAGCAGACAACAGTTGGGGCCTGCCCAAGGATCCTAGGGCAGAGGGGTGGCCTCTCTTGGTTCTAGCTGCCCCTTCCTCTTCCCTCCTCCATGAGGCCTCAAGGAGCCTGGAGATCAGAGGTCAGAGGAAGCATGCAGGTCCAATTTCAAGGCGGTATCGCTTCCCTGATGAGGCAGGAGGGAGGTTGTCCACACTGACGATGGGCAGCTGCTGCGGGTCCTGGGTCCGGAAGGTGAAGTGTGTCTGATGCCAGCGGCCATCATGGACCTATGGGCAGGCAGAGGGGGGATAGTTAATACAGTTCCTGTCATGTAGTGAAGCACTTCCCCATCGTCTTTTCTCTGGGTTTTCACCTCAGCAATGATCTATATGCATCTGCACATTCAGGCTGCTTCTGTTTCATTCTTTTCATTGCTTTTAATTTTAACTTTTGATTTTTTTGAGATAGGGTGTCACGGAGCCCAGGCTCTCCTTGAACTCCCTATATAGATGACGTTAGTCTTGAACTCCCGATCCTCCAACTTCCTCTGAGATTATAAGTGTGTACCATCACACCTGATTTTTTAACATTCATGTCAATAATGTTAAATCAACACAGTTGGTATTGAAACTTTAGGCACATTCTTAGTTTTTTTCCTAAACAAATTCTAGAAGAATTTCCAGATCCAAGGAAAAGTGCATTTCTTAGATATAGATTTGGTTATATATTTATACACGGCTGCCCTCTAGAAAGCCTCTACCTACTTATTTTTTTCCAGTATTTTTCCTCATGGGTTGATTTCCACACATTTTCACTAGCACTGTGTATTCCTAGTTTACTTTTTAAAAAATATTTTATTTATTCATTTTCAAGCAGAGAGAGAGAGAGAGAGAGAGAGAGAGAGAGAGAGAGAGAGAGAGAGAGAGAATGCACCAGAGCCACCACCTTGTGGTTCTGGCTTATGTGGGTCCTGGGGAATTGAACTGGGGGCCTTAGGCACTGGAGGCAAGTGCCTTAACCGCTGAGCCATCTCTCCAACCCAATATTTTAATTTTTTAAATATTTTATTTATTTATTTATTTGAGAGAGAGAAAGAGGCAAACACAGAGAAAGAATGGGCACATTAGGGCCTCCAGCCACTGCAAATGAACTCCAGACACATGCGCCCTCTTGTGCATCTGGCTTTATATGGGCACTGGGGAATCGAACTCTGGTCCTTCTGCATTGCAGGGAAGCGCCTTAACCACTAGGCCATCTCTTCAGCCCCCCTAGTTTACTTTTGTGAACACAGTTCTTGCCTCTTGATGACTTTCTGTCTTCCCCTCCCCTGAAGACCCACCGTGTTTAAGGCGTATGAAAATGAAGACACTGGTCTGACTACGATATGGCCAAAGAGATGAAATGGATGCGCTCTTGCAAATAAGAACTATATCTACTTGTTGGAAGGCCTTTACCAGCCCAGACTTCCCCTTAGAAGGTCTCTAAAGAGGATAGGCTAGGGATATGGCTCAATGGTAGGGTGCTTGCCTACCATGTGGGAGACCCCAAGTTCAACCCCCAGCACCACAGCAAAATAAATAAAAATAAAAATGTTCACAAAGAAAAAGGTGAATAAAACCAATATTATGAACTGCACTAATGAGAGTCTTTACATGGTGATAAGGGCTAGATATTTGTATATATGTATATAATGTATGTTATAGTATAAAATTGTAAAACATGGTCTTCGTTAATGTGTATGTGCAGATATGTGGATGTGTGTGGAGGTCAGAGTGCTTGTCCTTTCCTTCCACTTTCTCTTTTGAGACAGGGTTTCTCTCGTTTTTGCTACTGTGCGGGCATCAGTCTAGCTGAGCTGGGAAACTCCTGGAATCTCCTGGCTTGGCCTCCCATTGCCATAAGTATGTTAGGATCATAGATGCACACACTACTTTGTGTCTGGTTTTACAGGGTTGTTAGGAAATCAAGCTTGGGAAGCAGGTTTGCAAGCAAGCACCTTTAGCCATCTCCCTAAAGTATATTTTAAAAATAAAATCTGAATCTTAATTAAAATCAAAACAGGGATATGTTAAGCAAATAAAAATACTCTTTTGATTATCGACTTTGAGATCCAGCTTGCTCCTGAAACATCAACCACCATGAGGGTTTCAACTCTGAACTCTTCACGGTGTGTAGCGGAACCAGCCCCAAGCTCTGCAGACATCCTTCCCCTCTTCCCCTAAAAGGTTCACTATTAGGGTCTTTTCATAGTTCATAAGAAAAAGCTTCTTTTCCTAGCCAAAGGGGTTCTGATCTCTTAGTAAAAGGGCTTAGGGTACCCAATTCAACCGGAAATACCCAGAACATCAGTGGTTACATTACTTGTCTTCTTTTGAGGGGATGAACACATCAGCTTTTCTACCTAGGGAGATGTTCCTCTGGTATCACCGTGTCAGCTCACAGCACCAGGAGAGTGGGGGGAGGGGAAGAGAAGGATGGAGGAGAAACAGGATGAGGGAAGGCAAAACGATCCTATCTCACAAACCAGCCACTCCAAACTCCAAACTGGAAACACTCATCCAAACCCAAGAGGGAAGGGAGAGCTTCGAAGAAACTGCCAGAGACAAAGGACAATTGGTGACATTGATGCATGGCCATGTGAAAGGAGGCTGTGCTCCTCCTGGGAGGAGTGCGACACAGAGCAGCAGACATGCCTAGATGTTCTGTTAGCAAAGGTACTGCTCAAAATTTCACTGAAAACATGTCTAAAATTAGGTCTGTAGTTATTTTCAAAATCAAAGGTCATTCCTCAGATAAGAGGGGTGACAGATATTTTCACACACCAAAACGTGAGGTATTTAGAAATATAGATTTGAAAATTGCTGTGGAAAAGAGAAGTGAAGGAAATGGAGAGAGGGAGGGAGAGGGGATGGAGGGAAGATTTGAGTACAATGGAAATGGCAAGAAAACCGGGAGGAACATATTTTTAATAAGTCCATATTTATCTCAGCAGCCAATCAAAGCAGATCCAAACTGGGGAGGGTGTAGTTCTTTTCTAAGAACAGTCTGGAAGTCAATTTTAAATTCAAGCATAAGAAACTACAAGACAAAAGAAATCCCAATGTCTATTGGATTTTAGAATAGCGACTACTGAGGCTGGTGCTCAGAGTTCAGAACTCTCCAGGGACCCTTCTTAGGCAGCCTTCAGGCAGACTAGAGAGACCAGGCCTTATCCACCAGGGAGGACAGAGCTCTTTGTTGCTTTGTTGTTCTGGATGGAGCAGACGGAATCACCTGGACATACCCAGGTACAAGACCACTCTGCAAGTAGGCAAGCAGGCAGGAGCGGCAGAAAAGCTGCTTTCCCAAGGGCTCTGATCTATAGTAAGTTTAAAACCTATCTGTACAAATATGCAAGTCAAGGAATGGGAACATGAACTATCATACCAAAGACAGAAGCCGACTTGAAAACAGTGTCATGGGAGATACACAAGCCAAGCTGTCCCTAAGGACAAACATCTCAAGGTGTTTATCATCCACCCGACCCCCACCCCATATTGCTAGTTTTCAAGACCCAAGCTTAAGCACTGAATCAGCGGTAGGATACAGAGGAGAGACAGAGAAAAGAACGTGGATAGTGATGAACCCATCAAATCTCCATAGGCTTCCCTCAGCTGCCCCAAGTGGCTACTGTCGTGAGACGACACAGATTTGGGCTGAAACTGACCAGGACAAAGAAAGTTTCCAATACAGGAATGATCAGGGAAGCTAGAGTTTAACTGTTTTTCTCTATGAAGTGTTTAATTCTACAGAAATCTCCAAGGGCCTGGACCTAATCTGTTAACTAGGCAGGGGGTACAGGAGACAGGGAGAGGCACCCAGAGGAAGGGAGGAGACTGTTTCTTCTTCCCACTGTTGATTCATTGGCTGAGTCAGGCCATGAATTGCCATGATCCAACAGAAACCTTCGGTCACAAATGATTGGGGTTCCTCCTGGCGTGGGGGAGAGCAGTGTCTCCCCACAGCCTTCCCTTGGGTGTGGTGCAACAGTCACAGGTAGCTGCTATGCTGGGCTGGTGGCTGCTGTCTGTGGATGGAGACATGCAGGCTCTGGGCTTTACCTAGAGGTGGTGGCTCTGCTCCAATCCCTGCTCACCTTTTGCTCTGATCCTCGGCCCCAGCACAGTGATGAAGATGATGGCCAGAAGCAGGTGAAGGTGGGAGCCAGAGGCAAGTATAATCTTTCATGGTGCATGTGTATTTGTGTGTGTGCAGGTACATGTACATGAGTGTGTGTGGAAGTCAGAGGACAACTTTAGGTGTCATCTACCTTTTGTGAGACATGGTCTCTCACTGGCCTAGAACTTTCCAACTAAACTAGACTAGCTGTTCAGTGAGACCCAGGAATCCTCTGGGTTGCCGAGATGACAAGCCCATGCTGCACACCCAGCTTTTTGATTTTTATGTGGGTTCTGGCTCGATGCTTTGAGGCAGAACTTTGCTAAATGGCTATCTCCCTAGCCTAGAATCTTATCAAACCACAAGTTTTCCCCCATTGTTCGAGCACCAGCATCAAGGGAAAATGAGGGGTTCCATGAGTTACCTTGCAGCCATCCACAGGCACCTCTGGCCTGAGCTGACCCCCAGCTTCGAAGATCTGCCCATTCCATGCCCGGAAGCGCACAGCATGCCTGGCCCTCGCATGACCCGGGCCCTCCTGCCACACAGTCAGGTTCAGGCAATGGATGGTGATATGTTGGGTCACCTCAGAGCTAAGCAGGTGCAGGAAGTTCATCTGGACACGGCTGACAGCGAACTCCACCTGTCAGGAAGACATTGGTCAGGCAGGGTGCCCCTTGGTCCTCTGATTCCCTGGAGGGTGTAAGGGTGAGATTCCTTTCCTGGACAGCTTTTTCCCAATTATGGGCCCAGTCATTTGCCTACTTTAAAGACAGGGAAACTGAGGCCTGTGAAAGCTGATCTGCAACCCAATGACTGCACCACCTGAGAGCCAGAGCTCCAGTGATCCTGCTGTGGCTTGCTTATCTGCTGGTCAGGTATGTGGTCTTAGGGCTGAGCCAGGCTCAGAAGCCCTAGTAGGGAGAAGATCTTCGTGAAGTGTAGAGGTAATGTGAGGAGCCTTCTCAGCCTTTCTGAGTCCCCAGAGCTGCGGGGTGGTTTTGCTGGCAATGGCAGAGTTGAAAACATACAGACTGAACTACTGGGAGGTGGTGAAACCTTCAAGAGGCTAGTGGGAAGCAGTTAGGCCATAAGGATTGTGTCTTTGAAGGGGATGTTGGGACTTTGACCCCTTCCTGCCATGAAGTGAGTAGCTATGCCCTTCTACACACTCTATCCACGATGTTCTGTCTCTCACCCCAGACCCCAAAACAAGTCAACCAACCAGGAACTGAAACCACAGTAGCCATAAGCCAAAATAAACCTTTCCTCCTTATTAATTGCTTTTCTTGGCTATTTTGCTGTAGTAATGCGAAGCTGACTAATGCATTCTGCCTTTGTTCCTGATGGTGGAGGCAACCCAGTGGGCAGCCATGGTACCAATTCAGACTCACACTTCTACATAGCCCCTAAACCTTGAGTCGCCAGGGAGGGAGGGTGCCCACTGAGGTCACTATGTCCCTACTGGACTGACAGTTCCTGCTGTAGGAACAATGGCAAATCTGACCTCTCCACCTCTGGCATAGGGTCAGGCATGTCATAGACCCAGCAAAAATGTGCTGATTGCCCAGAGGTCCTCAAACTCTGGGGTGACTGGTATTGTTAGTATGAAGTTCCTTCTGGAACCCCCACCACAGAGAAGGGGAAGACGGAATGGACATAAGAGGCTCCACAAATCCCCTGCAGACACAGCAGCTTCTCCATGTGGCACTAATCTCTACGAGTGGAAGGTCCTGGGAACTGCAGATTGACCATCCATGAAGGGACACCTTGGACAGGGAAATGAGCACACCCCAGCCACCTGGTCCCATCTCAGTGCTGCCGAGCAGGTGATAACTGCACCGGCGGAGGCAGGGGAGCCGGCTCAGTCAGTCAAGGGCTTGCCTTGCTTGATCCCCAGAACCCACATGAAGATGCTGAACGTGGTGACTCATGTCTACAATCCCATGCTGGGGAGGCAGAGACAGGGGGATCCCTGGAGCTCTCTGGCCAGCCAGTCTAGCCAATGAGAGACCTTTCTAAAGGGAGGTGAATGGTGTTTCTGAGAACAACACCCAATGTCCTCTGGCCTCCATATACACGCGCACACATGCTCATGCACGCACACCTATGGATATGCATATGCACATGCACGTGAACATAAACATACACTGGAAAAACAAGCAAATGCTAATTGCATATGCAACTGCCGTGATCTGCGCTGGGGGTTCAGTGGTGAACACAGCTGCCTTCCAGCTACAGTGGGTGGCCCAGATGCACACACATCTGTCTTCATGCCGGTGACTGGTGATTCTCCTGCCCTGTCTGCTTGCCCAGCTACTCTGCTTAGGATCTAAAGCTGAAAGGGTTTGCCAATCACACATGAGCCCCCCCACCCACCCACCCCCAACCTCTAGATGAGGCAGCAGAGGGGCTTCCTAAGGCCCTGCAGGAAGATGAGCAGGGCTCAGGAGAGAGCCTGGGCAGGTGGTACCTTGGAGGTTGTGATGGGCTTCAGACATGTCTGTCCACCATGTGTAAAGTTGCAGGAGACTTCGATGGTGTCAGAGGAGCAGCCGAGGTTGGGGTCTACCCAGTAGGTACCTGCAGTAGTGTTGAAAGGCGATGTTTACATTGGGAAGGAGCTCAGATATGGTTCCCGTGATTAGCTGCACCCCACTGGGGCTTTCAGCTAGAAGGGAGTGGGAAGGCTTGGTGTAGCGCCATGCCCCAGAAGCACTTCCTATACTAACTACTGCTGGGGTGTAGACACTTTACGGTGGGGTCAACTGAGGCCAAGCCTCAGGCCAGGCGAGTGAGGACACATCTAGCCCCAGTTCTCGAATGGGAGTTGGGAGAGGTGCAGACAGATGGGAGAATTACCCTGGCTCACCCATGAAGCACTAGGGCTGGGGCTCTCTTGTTTTCTCTATAAGACTTATTTTATTAAGTGGCCAGTCCCAGATCTGTGGGTTATGGCAGAGAGGAGCTATGCCTTGATCTCCTTACTATATCCTCATAGACAGGAACACAAGGCCTGGAAGACTGTGAGGGACAGAGGCTGATTGTTGACTGAAGAGATGATGCTATGTGTCCGTCTTCCTGAAGACAGAAACTTGACCAATAAGCACCCAGCACGCCACTGATCTGAGCTCCTGACACTTCCCACACTTCTTAGCTCCGGACAGGAAGCCACGCCTCAGTCCTAAAGACGGTCTTACCATCCACCATCCTCTGCTCACAGTCCATGAGGTCCCGGCAGACCCGGGCTGGGTTCTCCTTTGTGCCCAGGGGTGTCTTAATGCTCTGGATGAGGTTGCTGAGGTAGTGTAAGGTTTTGAAGATCTCCCCTCCCTGGTCCAGCACCAGCTGGTCCGGATAGCTGTATCCCTATCACAGGAGAGTCATGGCATTGGCCCCTCAGGTTCTGGCCTGGCTCACACTTCACACCCCCTCCCTGCACTGTCCCAAGTCTTCACTGCTTAGGAGATAGGTGAGCTCCACAGCTCATAGATAGAGGGTCTGGCTTATTCCCTCTCTCCAGAGAAGGAAACTGGGGGTCAGGGACATGATGCGGTGGGAGGGAGGCTGTCCATGGATCAGGCTGAGGGGACCCAGCACAGCCCACATGTTCTGCCACATGAATAAGATACATGGGTGTTTAGGATCCTAAGTGGTGAATCCAAATCCCCATGGGCGGAGGGGTGGTAGAGAGAGGAGCCTGCAGGGTCCCATGGCTGGGGGGCTCCCGTGAGGCACAGGTTCCAGGAGAAGGGTTGGAACTCTAAGCAGATCTCTGGGTATGGAGTGCTGAGAAGGGCCTTCGGGCATCTTGACTTGCTGGGACTCAGTGTGACATGAAGCCTGTCGCCAGAACTACAAAGCGGAGCTAAGCAAGTCCTCCGTCCTCTGGAGGTAAGCAGAGCACGCATGTGTGTATAAATATGGGCAGGTGTGTGCATATGTGCTGGTGTGTGTGCGCTTGTGTGAGTGCGAGTGTGTGTATGTGTGTCCATGCTGCGTGAGCGTGTGCACATGTGTGCTCGTGTGTGTGCATGCGTGCACACACGAGAGTGTGTATGTGTGTGCACGTGTGTGTGCATGTGTGCATGTGTATGTGTGCAAGTGTGTGCCAGAGACACTCAATGGCTCTCCTATCCACGTCACTTGTTTGGACACATGCCACTTCTCCAGGCTCTGGCACAGCTCGTCAGGGTCGGGTGGGGGTTGTGAGAACACAGAAGCCCACAAAATAGAAGCAAAGCTACATGAACCCCCATGGGTGACTGGCCTGAGGGTCTCTCCTGTGTGACTCTCCACACTCTCTTCCCCACAGGGCCTCCTTGTGGTGGGGGAACCTCGAGGGCCACCAGTAGCTGAGGAAAAGGGCAGAGCCCCTGGCAAGCAGCCTGGGTCTCTGATGACCAAGTACAATCACAGATCAGACACACTGTGCAGAGCAGAGGGGCGGGGGAAGGATTCCAGTCACACATCCATTTCAGGGAGAATGGAAGGATGGCTGTGAGTTGTGCTGGCCTGTGGGATAGAAGGATGCACACTTCTCATCTACCCTGCCTCTCAGGTTGTCCTGTCTCTTTCTAACTGTCTCCCTGGACAGACGGCTATGGGGTTAACCATGTTTCTTTATTTTGAAAAGTGAACCCCAGGAATCAGCTTAGAAAACAGTGTGAAACACTGGTAGAAGGTCTGAGCTGAGTGGGGGAGGTGAGCGCCCTCATCATGGGAAGCTCCTTACGAGGCTGGACTCTGGGACACACGAGGTCCCTCTCAGCCTGCAGCCATGGAGTCCAGCTGACCACAGGGCCCTGAGGCTGACTCTGGGGCTGGGCGAGCATGTCTCTCTCTCTCACTCGAGCAACTCGTGCCCCACACCTGGGGGTCGGAGCAGCACAAGGGCACAAAACTCCCATCTGGCCTTGTTCTGGTGACATAGCCTGTGGGTCCTTGGCCTTGCTGAGCCTGAGGACCAACCCCCATCTGGGACTGTGAAGTGTCACCAAGACAAAAGCTCTGGCACACTCAGTGCTGGTCATGGGGACATCGACCTCCCATGGCCATTCTGGTTCTCCCAGGACTGGATACCATGTGGGTAGAGCTCCTGGTGGTACCTCTGGCCTGAGCGCTCCATGAACGTCTATCCAGGTCTGGAAAGCTGCCCCAAGGTCATCTTGTTGCTGTGATCAGAAAAGACAAAGTGTATATCCTGGCTCCCTAGTACCCCAAATTCAGAAAATGAGAGCCCAAGGCCTCACCCAACCCTCCGCCCCTCCTTTGATAGGAACTTGGCTAACCCTCATGGCCTCTGCAGAACTCCTACTTCTCAGTGCGTCCCTCCTTCCTCTGAGCACTTCAGTGGCTCCCCAAAGCTCTCAAGGTTACTTCAAACTCCTTAGTGTGGTTACAAAGCTGACTGCCGTGGTCTTGACCCTGTCTCCCAGCACGCACCAGTGCCAGGCGCTCATAGTACTTGTAAGTTCTGAAATGACTGCTGTGTCTAGCCACAGGGCTACGCCTGTTACACCTGTTCCCATTGCCTGGAACGTTCTCCCCTTTTTCCATTGTACCAGTGATCTCCGGGGACATAAAACCTCACTGAAGGTTAGGGAAAGACACTACTTGCACCATGAGGTCAGAGGCCAGGGAAGCTGCTAAGCCTCTGTGGATGCAGGCCAGACCCCCACAGTGAAGCTCAGCAATGTCAGCAGAGCCCTATCTTCATCCTGCATGGGAGACCCCTGCGGATGCTCCTGTCCCCACAGATCTGCCAATGCCTGGAGAAGGCTGAGCTCAGACAGGGCCATGGTGCTCACCGGATAGCATTAGGGTCCAAATGCCAACCCGAGGGCCTCAAATCTGAAGTGGAGGAACTTCAGCATCTGCCCACATATGTGGAGGACACAGATGGGCCCTACGGGCTAGTACTGGAGCTGCCCTGGCCTCAGTCAGGAATAGGCTGACTGAGATTAGGTCTCTGGCTTCCTGACCAGGCTCCTTCTGTGGCTTCAGGTCCCAGGGTTCCAGGGCATCAGAGAGAAGGGCATCCCAGCCTGGCTAGGGATTTCATCACTGCTTCTCCCCTGCCCACCACCCAAGAGGCCAAGGAGTATGTAGTATGGTCTACAACTTACAAACTGGATAGGATGCCCGGGAGGACCCTGTAAAAGAAGACACAGGGTCAGTATTTGATGGGAACTCATGCTGGAGCCTGGGGGCTGCAGGAGGTCAGAGGGACTGTCTGACAGGAAAGGGCAGTGCCGCCTGCTGTGTAGCTTTCCCTCTATGTTGTAGCATTCCCTCCTGGAGCCCAGGAAGCCCTAAGATTAGGCAACTCTCAGACTCAGGAAGATCCCAAAGTGACATGAAAATAAGCCCCCCCAAGGCTCTACAAGCAGCACATAATTGCTGGGGAGAGGAGACTCAGCGGAGCTGCCTGCATGCTGGGTTCCCAGGGAACCCTAGAGATGCAGGTTTCATGAACTGTCATCCATGCTCCTGTCACTCCAGGAAGCACACTGGGTCACCAAGATACCCCTTTGTTAGTAGCCAGTACCTGGTGTAAATAAATGCATGGTCACATCTCCCCAGCAAGCCCACGCCAGGCCCACCAGGGCTGCCCCACGCTCTCCTAGAGATGTGGGCGGGGACCATGGGAAGCACATAAGCTCCACAAAGCTCACAGCCAAGGTAAATTTTGCTGGCAAAGCCTTGGTCCTATGCAGAGGAAACTGCCTCGGGCCCTAGAAATCCAAGATGCCCCAGCATGCAGTTACCTACCGGTGGGCCAGGCTGCCCCCTTGGGCCAGGAGGACCCTGTAGGAAGAAGAGACAGTGAGCCTAGGACAGCAAGAACCTCCCAGCGCCCCACCAACCTGAGACCCAGGGATGAGGTTCCTATGGGACCCATGGGTACAGATGGGATGAGCGGATAGAGGGAAAGGTCATACAAGGCTGTCAGCCATCATTGTAAGGAAAGCCCCCACCTTCCCCACCCCCAACTCCGTGCCCAGCCCACTCACCCTCGGACCTCGAAGTCCCTGGAGAAAGACAAACGGGGGAGAGAGTTAGGGGATCCAGACTGAATACGGTCTGCTTACCTCCCCCAGCCTGTCACTCACCCAATCTCCTCGACTGCCTTTGTCGCCCTTTGGACCCTGTAACAAACCACAGCAGGTAAGTCGGGGCTCAGAGGAGAAGTCCCCATTTCCCAGATGAGGAAACAGGCTCAGATTGGCTCGGTGTCACAAAATATGTGAGCCAGGAAGACAGGGACTCCCACAGCCCTTCCCCTGAACATACCAGGAGTCCTGAAGGTCCCAGCATGCCAAGGGGCCCAATGATGCCTTCCTTTCCCTAAAGGAGAGAGAGGCTATGAGTCCGCATTCCAGGCCTGGGGAACAGAGTCAGAGGGGAGGGCAGCTGAGTGTCCCAAGAGAATGGAAGGGGGACCCTTCCAATCAAGGCTAGGCCATGCACCTCTTGAGCCTTCCTGTGTGCTGGGGTGAGCTGCAAGCACAGGGCAGAGGGTTGCTGGCAGGGATAACACAAGCCAAGACATGGAGCTGGTCTAGAGGTAGAGGAGGTCCCAAAAGTGCAGGAGGAGGGGAGTATCCACTCAGCTGGTAGCTGGCCTTGGGCCTGGGATGATTTTGGGGTGGGGCTTGGGGAGGCTGAGGCAGGAAGGGGAGGGACTCACCATTAAGCCGGGTGGCCCCTGAGGTCCCTGAATGCCTTTGAAGCCGATGTCTCCAGGGGGACCCTGTGGGAAGTAGGGGAGGTCTGTGTGAGCAACCACTGGGGAGGGCCTTACTACCCCCTTGCTCCTGGGCCCTGGACAGCCTGTGCCCTCCTTGTCTTATCTGAGAGGCACTGGGAAGAATAATCAATGCCCCCAGTTCTATGTGCTGGTGGAGTGCTGTGTGGTCTTCCAGCAGTACTTGACTTAAAGACTGGACACTGAGGCTCAGAGACTGAGGGCTGTGAGAGCCTGGAGCAGAGCAGGTAAATAGTGAACTGGGCTTGGAGCCCACGTGTGCTGAAGGATGACGACAAACATCCTCCAGCTAGGTTTCAGCACACACGGTGCTCAGTGAAGACTCATGGACAGGTGCTGGAAGGAATCTCCAAATATGGTGAGGATGGGAAGTCCATACCTTAGGTCCGAAGAGGCCAACGACTCCAGGGAAGCCCATCTCACCAGAGTCACCCTGTGGGGATGAGGTGGAGTGAGTAGAGACAGGACAAGGGTGCTGTCCAGCCACCCAGGCTAGATGTCAGTCAGCTTAGGGAAGGAATGGACAGGAGCCTGAACCCTCTTTGTGTGAGACCAGTTGTGAGTAGTGACAGCGGTTCATCTTCCTTACGATGCTGAATAGAAGTGGTGAAAATGGCTTTAAATGCCGATGAAATCCAAGTTGTCAAATTTTTGCTTAGGGATCATGTAGCGTCATATGGAAGAAACCTTTGTTCAATGCGAGCACTAGAGATTTCCTTTCACGCTTTGTTCTAGAAGTGCGATTGTTTCAGCGTTTACATTTAGGTGTGGGGCTTAGGTCATGTTTTGTAAGGTATCCAGTGGGCTGGCACCATTTGTTGGAAGAGAGGATTTTGTAGTCATGGAACTACTTTTCACCTTGGTTAAAGTTCCTGCGTTCTACACACCCGAGGAACAGACTAGGGCCCCTGTTCTGGTCCTTGGGCAAGCCCAAGATAACTGAGATTATTGAAAAAGAAGGAATGTTGGAGGAACAAAGATGTTTGATTTGAAGTCTTATTTCCAATTCCAGTTATCAAGAGAATGCTGTAGGGCTGAAGACATGGCTTAGCAGTTAAGGCATTTGCCTGCAAAGCAGAAGGACCGGAGTTCAATTCCCCAGTGCCCATATAAAGCCAGATACACAAGGTGGCACGTGTGTCTGGAGTTCCTTTGCAGTGGCTGGGGGCCCTGGCAGCCCATTCTCTCTCTGTACCTCTTTCTTTCTCTCTCTCTCTCTCAAATAAATTAATTAATTTTAAAAAGAGAATGCGGTATTGCCATAAATATACATGTTATACAGTTATAAATGTAACATATACATGTTATACAGTTATCTTGGGTTTTAGAATCTGCTTGTCATTTTCTGGATGAATTTTCTAATAAAAATTTGCTTGGGATTGTGTGTAGAGCCAATTTGAGAAAAACTGGCATCTTAACAATATTGAATCTTTTGGCTCAGGAAAACCACACATATATTCCCAATTTAGGAAGGATATATGTGCTCCTTAATGCCTCTTAGTGATGTCTGAGAGTTTTCTTTTTTCTTTTCTTTTTTTTTAAAAATATTTTCTTTATTCATTTTCAAGCAGAGAGAGAGAGAGAGAGAGAGAGAGAGAGAGAGAGAGAGAGAGAGAGAGAGAGAGAGAGCGCACACCAGGGCCACCACCTTGTGGGTCTGGGTCTGGCTTATGTGGGTCCTGGGGAATTGAACCCAGGGCCTTAGGCACTGGAGGCAAGTGCCTTATCCACTGAGCCATCTCTCCAGCCCAGAGAGTTTTCAATGTACACATTTGCACACACCATGTCGATGGATCTAGGGTCTTCACCTTTTTATATAGTGTTGCTTGCCAATTTTCAAGGTGATTGCTCATTGCTACTTTGCAAAAATGTAATTCACTTGTGTATATCTATCTGGTGTTTTGTTACCTTGTTGAACTAATTTATTCTAGGACTTCTATTGTAGGTGTCGTTGTGTTTCCTGCATAGACAAATATTTCATTCTACAATGAAGTTTTGCTTCTTTTTTGATACGAAAGCTTCTGATGTATTTTTCTTGCCTTTATTACACCAGTTGGAATATCGAGTACAATGTTGAGGAGCAGTGACTTGTTTCTGCTCTTTGAAACAACCCTCCAACCAATCACTCCTCGGTATGATGTTAACTGTAGAATTTTCATGAATGTCATGGGACAGGTCAGGGAAATTTCCTTCTTCAATCAGAAGTGAAGTCAGATTCCTGTCAGATGCCTTTCCTGTATCTACCAAGATAATCAAATAGCTTTTCTTATTTTAGTTTATTAATATGTTGAATTATACTGACAGACTTTCCAACGTCGGACCATCCTTACCTTCCTAGAAGAAACCTTGCTTGGATTCAATGCATGATCCCTTTTTTCATAGTCTTACTTTTGTTAGCATTCATTGAGAATTGTTCTGTCTGTAGGAGATAAACTGATCTGTAGTTTTCTGTAATGTCTCTGACTGGCTTTAACAGCGGGATCATTGGATGGAGTAGGAGTCCCTTGTTTAACTTCTGAAAGTTTAGGTAGAACCAGCACTCTTGCTTCCAGTACCAGTTTAATACTAAACTAATTTAGTAGTAACAAATACTAGGTTGGTGCTGATAAATGCTGATTAGAATTCACCAGTCAAGCCATATGGTTCCAGAGCTTTCTTTATGGGAAGTTTTTTAAAAAAAATTATATATAGAGATATATTACATAGCTTATTATAGGAAGCTTTTAAATCACAGGTTCACTTTCTTTAAGAGATACAGGGTTATACAGATTATTAATTTCTTCATAAGTGGGCTTTGATAGTTTTGTCTTTAAAAGAAATTTTCCTTTTTGTTTCCTCATTTTTGGTATAGTTATTTATAATATTCTTTTGTTGTTCTTTTAAAAACATCTGTGATATCTTTAGTGATAGACATCATTTTATTCCTGATATTAGTTATTTATATATTCTCACTTTATTCTGTCCTGAAAAGAACAGCTAGAAATTTGTTATTTTTACTGATCTTCTCAAAAACTCCTTTTCATGTTTTCTTATTTTTTCTATTTTCAAAATTTTCCGATCTTCATCATTTTCTTCTGCTCACTTTATTTCTATTTTCCCTAGTTTCTTACGATGGTCTCCGATGCCATCATTGATTTGAGTTGCTATAAACACCCTGAGTGCTGTCCTGACTGCTAATTTTAATATACTGTATTTTTAGGTTCATTCCATTCAAAACTTAATTTATCTTCTGATTGGACATGAGGCCCGCTCCGTGGGAGGGAATTCCTACCTGGTACTGAGAACCAGGTCTGAAGCCTGTGGAAGAGGGAAGTTCACAGAAGGAGGCTTCCACTGCTCTTTGGCTAAAAGGAGAGGCTATGCCCATTGAAAGTCTCCTAATTGTCTGTTTCTCCCCTTTGATCCATGCTATTCCCACTACTGGCTGCAGAATCTGCTTTTAACCAATGGCGGCATATACAGGGGCAGCCATCAGTATGACAAGAAAAGAAAGCCTAGTGCCTAGCACAAGACAGATCATCTATATTACACTTTCCAGGGCCCAGAAGACATCACTGAGGAAGCTGAGAATTAAGTATGAGTGCTGCTCTCACTGGTAGCCCGAGAACCTCTGACTCAAAACTCATCAAAGCAGAAAACCAGAGTCTGCTTAGAGTCCAACAGTAAAGGAGACTTATAACACACCCTCTGAGGCTCGGGAACATTTTGAAAGAAGGGGCAAAAGGACTGTAAGAGCCACAGGGAGGGAAGAAGTTTCCTGAGTCATTATCCCTGCCACAGAGGCTGTTCATGACCCCACAGTGACACAGGAGGGCCCTCAGTGGAATGGGGGAGGGAAGAGGAGGAAACATATAACCTTGTGGGAATATAACCAATTTGCAATATGTTTATATATTAAAATTTTCAATAAAAATGAAAAAATTCTTTGTGTAACTTAGTATTTTATATTTTATAAAAACTGCTTTTTGTAGGCCTAAAATATAACCCATCTTGGCAAATGTTCCTTCTGCTCCTACTGATTCTGGAGGTGTGTTCTATATGCATCCAGGAAGTCACACTGGCTGATAATGACGAAGTTTTTTACATACTCAATAATTTTCTATTTATTCTACCCATGATTGAGAGAAAGATATTGAAACTTTCAGCTTATCATTATAGATTTATCTTTTTCTCCTCGTAGGCTTGTTGATTTTTGCTCTAGTTATTTTCATGGTTATTAGCTATGTGAAATTTAGGATTCCCACGCCATGTTAATAAAGTGACAAGTGACCTCTTTACAAAATGGCCTTCCTTATCACTGTTAATAGTACTCACTCTATAACCCATTTTGTCTGAGATTACAATAGCTTCTTTAAGGATACCCAGTGTTCTCTTCTGACTCTACCTATATAGGCATGGGGCATGCCCATCTGGATATACAGGTGTATACTGTGCTTTCAGCACACCCCACCCATATTCTACACACACACACACACAGCTTCTCAGACTTGGTTCTCAGTACCTTGTATATTGTAGGGGTGTGTGTGTGCATGTGTGTGTGCAAGGGTATCTGTGGGGGTGTGCATGTGAGTATGTGGGCATAAGTGTGTATCTGGACTTACTCACCGGCTGGCCTTTGGATCCAGGCTCCCCCTGGTTCCCAGGAAGCCCAGTTCCACCTTCTGTTCCTCGCTTGCCAGGGGGACCAAGTTGCCCGGGTAACCCACTTTCACCCTTAAAGAAACACATCAGAATCACCAGTCAAGGAGGATATGGTTCCAGAGCAGGAGGAGAGAGCAGGGAGATCAGGAGCAGTCGAATAAGGATTCTTCAGGGTCCCTTGGGACTCACAGGACGAGGCTAGAGGGAGGCACTGAACGAGGTAGGCCAACCTTGAACCTCAGAGCAAGCCTCCCTCACCATTCTCACACCCCTTCTGCTTCCCCAATGCAACATGCAGGCTGCACCTCCAAATCTGTCCTCACCCTGTTCTTCTTCCCCTTCTTTTCTCCATCAAAGCCTCGTGAGCCAAGGCCATCATATGTTTCCCTGCTGTCCTTTCTCAACTCGACCTCAAGCTCATGGAAGGCGAGCATCATGTCTGGGCTCTTCATTCACTTCTTGCATTGAGGGTCTGACACTAGGCTCAGCTTCTCCCACAGAGGCGGTGCAAGAACAGCAGCAAGTAACCTGCTGTTCCTCAAAGGCCCACCAGAGGGCACGCGCGGACAGCTCAACCACAGCCATCAGTTTCTAGGGCCCAGTAGGGGGCAGTAATTACAACCATCTGGATAAACCATCCTTTAAACTGGAGTCAGGATGGGGGCAGGGATCCTGGGGGCATGTCAGCAACCCGAGGCCTTGGGACATGGGTATTGGAAGGCACACCATTGCAGCAGTACCAGGGCAGTTGGCGAGGAGGGAGTGGATAAAGGAGAGACAAACCTTGAATCCTGGGGGTCCCTGTGCTCCAGGCAAGCCAGCGACACCAGGGTTTCCTCTTCTCCCAGCAGGGCCTATGGGGCCAGGGTCCCCATCATCTCCCTGCTCTCCCTGTAAAGAAAGGAAGCAAAAGTAGTGGTGGGGGAGTTTTCCAAGGACAAGGTAGGTCTGGCTATGGGTGGAGCAGGAGGAAGGGAGGTCACCCCTGCCTGGGGATGAGGATGAAGGAGATGGCAGGACCCGGGACCAAGAACAGCTGAGAGTTATGGTTGGGAACAGACAGCTGTAGGGTTCTTTAAATGCCATGGCTCAGTTCGCCTACAAGATGGACATTGGCCCAGTGACCTAGGTACTGGCTGGCCTGCCTCAAAGAGACATGGAGAAAGGTCCCAAGGGACCAAGGACTGCCTGCTTGAGAGCCTCCCAGTTTCTCGGTTGCCTCCTCTGGTCCATGGTCTGTGGGAGCTTCTGTCCCTGTGTCTCAAATGGAGACACCAGCTGTGACTCCAAGTCATACTCACCTGCTGTCCCGTGCGGCCGTCTCTGCCAGGAAGCCCATCAGGTCCAGCAATGCCCTCCGGACCCTGTCTCCCCACCACGCCCCGGGGCCCCGGCAGTCCCTGCAGCCCCTGGGGGTACAGAAGAAGAGGGTGAGGCCTTTGCAGGAGGGCAGAGGGGCTAATGGTAAAGTGAGAACTGCAGCCACTCACCTGGGTTCCCCTCCGGCCTGCTGCCCCAGCCTTGCCCGGCTTTCCCTTTGGACCCTAAAAAGCATAGGTAAGGGCCCCATGTCAGTGGGACCCTTCAGCCCAGGAAGAAGGTCCTGACACGCTCCTTGGCCCTATGGATGGTGGGATCCATAAGAAGACCTTGCATGCTGGCCTGGAAGCCCAAGGCCAGAGCTGCCTCTGGGGTCACCTGGGGCTGTCACTGCACTGCTCAGGTCTCTGGCTTCTTCTCAGGTTCCCTTTTGCTGCCCATGTTCTGGGTTTTGTCCATTCTAATTGAGAGCTGGAGTATAGGGTCAGGGGTGCCTCCATCTGTCTCAC
The DNA here is from genome assembly GCA_004024765.1 of Zapus hudsonius. NCBI lineage: Eukaryota > Metazoa > Chordata > Mammalia > Rodentia > Dipodidae > Zapus > Zapus hudsonius. The sequence goes on along the minus strand of PVHP010013393.1, from coordinate 18,015 downwards.
TCTTTTCCTCCCCTCCTTCATCCCTTGTCTGTCTCTCTTATTACTTCAATGTAGCCCAGTAGAGAGGCCGACATGGTATCTGACTATGCTGGTTGCACCCCCGGCTGACCTCAGGCAGAAAGTCCTTTCTGCAGCCTCTGTTCCATGGCTTCAGAGCCATGGAGGCCAGTTTCTCCCAGCCCTGCCTCTGCTGGCCATGTGGTCTCTTTCCTGCGCTCAGTCTCACTGCCAAAGCCCGGCGCTCTCACCTCTTCGCCTTTGGATCCTTTGGGTCCCGGCCGCCCCTGGGGTCCCGGATGCCCCTGCAAACCAAGGTGAGATGGCGCAAGGCAGCCCCAGGATTCTCTCCAGGGGAGGGTGGCCAGTCTCCGCCTGGAGGGGAGGGGTGGGGAGGGGTTTGGGGGTGTAGGCTCTGGGGAGGCCCCCAGGGTCAGGGCAGGAGAAACCAGAAGGGGCTGCCTCCCCATGTCCTCCTGCAGGGTGGGCTCTTCTAAGCTTTAAAGAGCCAGCTCTGTCATTCCCGAGCTCCACCCAGTTTCGGGCAGGAAGGGGCACAGAACAGGAGCATCACTCACAGGCTGGCCCTGCTGGCCTGGTTTGCCACGAAGGCCTTGAAGTCCTTCCTGACCCTGAAAGCAAAGGACTCAGGTGAGGGACCTTTTGAAGGGCCTGGGAAACCCTGCTTTCAACTACATGTCATTGTCCCTTTCTGAGTCTCAGCTTTCTTTTCTTCTCTTTCCTTCCTTCCTTCCTTCCTTCCTTCCTTCCTTCCTTCCTTCCTTCCTTCCTTCCTTCCTTCCTTCCTTCCTTCCTTCCTTTCTTTCCTTCTTTCTTTCTTCCTGACCCTGACAGCAAAGGACTCAGGTGAAGGACCTTTTGAAGGGCCTGGGAAACCCTGTTCTCGACTACATGTCATTGTCCCTCTCTGAGTCTCAGCCTTCTTTCTGTTCTTCTTTCTTTCCTTCCTTCCTTTCCTTCTTTCTTTCTTTCTCTTTCTTTCTTTCCTTCTTTCCTTCCTTCCTTCCTTCCTTCCTTCCTTCCTTCCTTCCTTCCTTTCTTTCTTTCCTTCTGCACAGTGTGTATATGTGGGCACACCTGTGTGTGCAAGTGCACATGTATGTGTGGAAGCCAGAGGTCAATGTTAGGTATCTTCCTCTATTGCTTCTCCACCCTATTTTATAAGACAGAGTCTCTTAATGAACCTGAAACTCACCAATTAGGATAGTTTATCTGGCCACCGATGCCCAGGGGATCCTCTGATCTCAGAGTCCCCAGATTACAGGCACATGCTACCATGCATTTTACGTGGGAGCTGAGGATCCAAACTTAGGTGCTCATGCTTCCAAGCAAGCACTTTACCCAGTGAGCCATCTCCCAGCCCAGAATCTCAGCTTTCTTAGCTGCAAAGTGGGTGGTACAATGATACACCTGTCTGATGGAGAGGTATCAGCTGCTTCTGCTGGGAGACCTGTTCCCAGACACAAATGGGGACACTAAAGCCCCCAAAGGAGGGGAGCTACTCAGAATCATGCTGGAGGGAATCCATGAGACCACAGTGCCTCCATGGACCCTTCTGATCCTGCCCACAGGCAGAGCTCCGATACTTACAGGGTATCCAAGGTCCCCAGGCTCCCCGCGGTCTCCTCGATCACCCACAGGGCCCTGAATGACAAGAACAATGTGGAAACATGAACCATACCTGCTGTGGACTCTCAGCAGCCTCGATCCTCCTTAGCCTGCCCCTGCCCATGGTGAGAGGTCCAGGGGACCAAGGGAAACGTACCCGATCTCCAGGTGGCCCTGGGGGCCCCTCGGCCTTGCCATCCTCACCCTGCTCCCCCTGCAGATACCAGAGAACAAGCTTTAGGAAAAGGCCACGCTGTGGAGCTGGGCACATGATGGGAGGAAAGGCTCCTTGTCAGAGGTCCAAGGCAGCCTCCACCGGGAGGCAGATGGGATCAGCATTACAACGACCACTGTTAGCTTCACTGACTACAGTGATCACACGTCACATAGATGCATTGGCGGGCTGGGGGAGGAGCAGAGTCCAGAACAGAGACCCATGGGGCCCTGGCAATCCACCCTAGGTCTGGTCCAGCAGCAGGGCTGGGGGTTGTTCACCTCTCGCCAGCTATGCATGGGGTATAAGGCACCTGGGAACCCATGCAGGAGCGACAGGCTTGGGGCAGATGTGGGGTTGGGTCCCATTCTTGCAGGCACAGGGTCTGCCTCTGGTCCCAAGTGGAAGCATTAGGGGCTTTGGATCCCTACTGCTTCTGAGCCAAAGCTGGCAAACTGTGAGGGCCAAGGAAGGCTGGGACCTGAGTAATGCTCCCTACAACCCTCCTTCTCCTTCCCCACCCCCAGGGGCCAGTCCAGGGCCTGGCCACTCTAACTGCAGGTCTCTACTCCAGGCTGGGGAGAGACCCAGGGAGTGTGCCAGGCCAGTGTGACTCACCACAGCAGGCCTTAGTTAGTGGGGAGCTGAGTCAGCAGAAGAAAAGGAGGGTTGGGGAGACCAGGGAACTAGGAGGCAGAGGTGAGCCTGCTAGCAGCCAGTCTAGCTGCGAGATGGAAGAGGAAGGGGGACTCAGACTTCTGGCTCCATGCTGGCTGGTTACTGCTGGGGACATCCTTGGCACCTTTGGGCCCTCCATGTGCCCCTTGGGATGAGCAGGGTTCATGACCAGCAAAGTTCCTTCTGGCAATTTCTTTCCTCTCTCGGTCCCAGGGCCCCCGTGAGGGGAGAGACATTTCCAGGTCCTTACTGCCAGGTTCCTCACCCTCCTTCGGAGCCCTCTCCTCGTTCCCTGTCCCCCCCTCCTGTTGGAGAAGTTCATTCCGGCAGCTTCAGGGCTGAAGTTCACATGCATGAGAGTATGACTTTCATTTCCACCCAGTGACCTTGGTCCCAGGAAGGCAGGGATGGTCTCTGCTTTGTCCCAGGGCTGGGAAGAGACGCCAACTGTCACTAGCAATGGCCCCAGAACTCCTGCCCACTGTGCAGGGCCTGGTGACCTTGGCCCCAGGACTGCCTTCTGGGAGCCACAGTGTGAACAGCAAGTGACTTTCCACAGCCCACCACCCCCACCCCTTCCATGCTACCCCAGTTCCAAGGCCCCAAGGGCTGTTCCCATTGACCTCAGAGCTAACCTTGGCCTGGACAAAATGACCAGTTACTTCTTCAAGACACAACACCCACCTTCTCGCCTTTGGGCCCAGGAGGCCCCAGGGGTCCCGCAGTCCCTTTATGTCCCTAAGGGCAAACAAGATCAGGGAGATGATGAGGCAAGGGCGAGGGCTCAGGAGGATAAAGCTATGCAGGTTGGGAACACAGCAACAGAGACATTGAGCTATTCAACTAGGCCCCAGCTCTGCCCCAAATCTTGCTGTGCCTCTCTGGGCCCAGCCTTCTAGAAAAGTCCTAAACACATCTCCAAGGGGTGTGCTAGCTTGGGTGGTCTGGCCTGCTGCCCTGCCCTGGGCCATCAAGAGCAGGGTGGGAGCTGCCTCAGCTGCTGGCACCTCCTGCCCAGCACCCCGTCTCTCAGGGGTCCTTTCTCTTTCGCTTTCTTTCTCTCTTCTCTCCGTTTCATTTCTGCAGTCAGCCCCTGGATCTAGCCTCCAAGGGCCGGGTGTGGAGATCCCTCACCAAAGCCTCGAGCTTGTCTTGCCCAGGCTCTGCCACCTCTCGGCTTCTGCTCCCCTTTGTGACCAAGCCCCATCTTCTCTGAGCCCTGTCTACAAAGAGGGGCCACTTGGACAGCACCATGGTTCAAGGCTGTTCCCTCTGTAGGAGTGGGTGACAGGGAGGACCCAGGAGGCCCTGGGATGAGTGTTGGTGCTCTGTCTGCCCCATCGCCATAGTTCAATCCCTACCTTCTGCATGCCTCCCTCATCTGTGGGCCCCAGAGCTCCTAGGGAACCCCACAACAGGGAGGGGATAAGCCAAGGCTGCAGGACAGCTTCAGAGGGGAGAGGAGGGGTTCCTTAAGGTGCTATTACTTACATTGTAACCAGCCAGTCCTGGCTCTCCTTGGGCACCCATTCGTCCTGGGGCACCCTAGAAAGCAGGAGACCCTTGTTGAGATGCAGTGTGACTCCCACAGTGGGAACACAGCAGACCCTCCCCCCCCCTCAACTCTGTTCTGCTCAGCTCATCTGGCCAGAACCAAGGACAAGGTCAAAGGAAAGAAGGCTGCCCTCCTCCTGCCTTACCCCCACCAGCCCTTCCTTTCTTTGGGCTTCTGTGGCTCTTGGCAACATGAGTGATATTTTTAAGGCGACTTAATCCAAGCTATCATTAGAGTTCAATTGTAAGTATTCACAGTTAAATCGGTGTTATTGAAAACAAAGAGAGAAATTCAATGTGCCCCTTCCAACTCGACTCGTTCTGTTCTATGGTCTCCTGTGCTTGTCCTAGAGGGTCTGGGTCACTTTCTAACTGGGTGCTACTGTGTCTATCTTTGCCCCAGCTCTAACCTGTGATGTCACACATAGGGAGGAAAACTGTCACAGTGGGAGCTTTTACATCCTGCAAACGGATGACTGCTCCTTCCAAGGCTGCTCCTCTGCCCTGCCCTGGGGTCTCAGTCACGTCAGAGGTCATAGCCTAAGGCCTTCTGCCTAAGGGCCTGAAATACTCCCAGGCATCCAGGCTTCACCTGTCCCCAGGGATCTGCAGCCTATGGCTTAGTCCTTGTTGGAGAAAAGGTCCTGGGGGGTGCCTAGCACCCTTTCCAGCAGGGCTTTAGTGACCTGGGTCCATGGAAAGCCCCAGGGGACCCACCACACTGTTTTGCCTGTCATATCTCTGTGGCTTGTGGCAGTTCCCAAGGGGGTCTGTAATTAAAATGAAGTGACCAGGACAATGAATACTTGGGGTTTGGCTAGCAGCTGGGGTGGGGAATACCCTCACAGAGGAGCAGGTGACCCCTGCCCCTGGATCCTCTCTTTTACATCCTGTTCTCCCCAACACACAAACAGAACCCACATTCTCACCGTTGGTCCCAGGCTGCCCCGGGAACCTTTGGGACCTGGGGTGCCGGGGGGCCCAGGATCTCCAGGGATGCCCATCTCTCCCAGCTGTCCTTGATGACCCTTAGCACCCTGCAAGGGAGAGGGAAGAGAGTTTGTGACTGCTGACTGTGAAGGAGGAGTGGGGAGGGAGACAGGCAGGGAGGGAGGTGTACCTTAGCTCCTGTCCAGCCCTTGTCACCCTGCTTGCCGGGCTTTCCTTCAGGACCCTGAGGGAACAGTAGATGTGAGAGCCATAGAAAGACAGGAATGACCCCAAGCACTCCTAGGACTCTGGAGTCAGATGCTGGTTCAAAGTCCAAGCTCTTGCCACTCAGTGCCTGCGTGACCTTGAGCGTGGCCTGACTTCCTGGATGGCATCCTGTTCTGTGTGATGGCTAGAGTGGTTAAATTTTGTTGTCAACTCGATCAGATTAGGAACCAAGTTAGACCTACAGGAGTCCTGGGCGGGTAGGTAAGGGCATTTCCAGGAAGGATTCATGGGCAGATGAAGACCTTCTCCCAGAGTGGGTGGCCCTCTCGGTGGTTAAGCTCCAAGAAGCCTCAGGGCCTTTTACCCATCTACTTTCTGTAGGTGCATCTACCCTGTGCTGCTGTCCTTCGCAGACACTGGAACCCAGTTTCTTCAGCCTTACAACATGGACCAAAGACCAGCGGCTCTCCAGGAATCCTCCAGGCTTCTGTGCCAGATGTGGACTGCCGAGGCCTCCAGCCTCATGGACTGAGCAGCTGGAGGGTTCTTTCACTCTCCTGCCAGCAGACAGCTTATTTTGGACTGTCCAGCCTGCATCCTGTAAGCTAACCTAATAATCCCCTGTATAATACACACTCATTCTATTGGTTTTGACTAATATGGATTGTGTTATGTGGGAGGGGTGGGGGGAGGGTGTGGAGTTTAACGATTTGATTTGGTGACCTGGGTGCACACTCACACCAGTGCCAGCCATGGAGTGTTGGAAGCGACAGAGGTGGTTTCTGCAAGCAAAAGATCTGCTGCTGCTCCTTCCACTGATGGTCATGGTCATGTGCCTGGTACCCCTCCTGAAGCGGCCGCGTGCACTGAGCTCTCCCTGTACCCTGCTAATGGCCTTGTGCCTTAGGACCACTTCACAGATGACCAGGTGACAGCACCTGTTCCCTGAGGAGGGCCCCTCACACAGGCCACCACTGGTTGCATGGCAGGTCCTGATGCAATCTCCTGGCAGCCTGGTCTGACCCTGTGGCTTTCATACACTCTCTGAGGCTGGGTGCCTCCTCGGGGCCCTCCTCTCTCAGGGACTTGGCTGGAGGGCTTTATCACCATCAATAGGTAGCTGTCTTCCTCTCTCCTCCAGGGTCCTTGAGCCATTCCCTCTGACAGGCCATCCCAGCTGTCAGAGAAACTGCTCAGCAGGGGTAATGGAGTATGTAAGAGGCAAACAGAAGAAACTAGAGCAAAGTCTCTGGACCACTAGGTTGGGATAGATGGGGTAGGCTGGGCAGCACTTCTGGTTGGGAACTGACTTCCTGACAGCGAGCCCTGATGAACTAGTTTGATCAATCCCTCTGGCTTCCTTAAGAGACTAGACTGAAGGATAAGGCCGCTTAGCCCTTTCCTTGGTTCACTGTGAAGGAGGAACACAAAGGGGAGGTCTCAGGGAAACAAAGAACACCTTGGCCAGCCCCGAGGGCCATTTGCACGTTTTAGAGTTGCTCCAGGGCAATGTTCTCTCCAATGGTGAGGGCTTGGGATATACTGGGAAGCCAGCTTTGATTCAGCCTAAGGAGAAGTGCCTGCCTAAAATATATAATATGGGCTTGGCGGGTGGCGCAAGCCTTTAATCCCAGCATTTGGGAGGCAGAGGTAGGAGGATTGCCATGAGTTTGAGTCCACCCTGAGACTACATAGTGAATTCCAGGTCAGCCTGGGCTAGAGTGAGACCCTACCTTGAAAAACATATATATATGGCACCCAGTGTACTAGGGAAGTGGATGTCCCCAAGGAGACCTCCCAACATCCAGAGGCCCTGAGGGCCAAACACCCCCATCACCCTGGCACTTGAGTCCTTGTGTGGTTCTGCTCCTTCTCTGGCCTTGGATCCCCTCATGCTCAGGTCTTGGGCCAGTCCGATGCCAGAACGTGGTCTCCAACTGACATGATTGTTTTGCCCTAAGAGTGTGGCTGTGTGACCTGGGAACTTTAATTCAAAACTAAACATAAAAGCTTATCCTTAATTCTATTACCTTTAGGTATTGTTTAGAGCACCATGGATTTGTGAATGTCCATTTTAAGCACTTTATGAAACCTAAACATACATTAGGCATTTTTGGGAAATTTTACATCTGAGTTGAGGGTAACTGGGAGTGGGTACAGAAAAGAAGAAAGGTCCTTTTAATGATTGTCTAAAATAGCATTTTAATTGTTGGTTAGACACTGAAATATTTTGAAACTAATGGGCCGAGTAAATGTTATTTAAATCAATTTTGCCTGTGTGTTTCTAGCTTTTAGAAAGGCAGTCACCGGAAGATTTAATTTCATATGCAGATCTCATTCTGTCTCTACTGAGCAGTGCCAGGCTGGGCAATGTCCACACCTCTTGCTTCTGCCCAACTGGCAATCCTGTGATCTTTGCCATGGCTCAGAGGCCGTGTCCCCTGCAACTTCAATGTTGAACCTCAACACTGGCTATGGGGCACCCATGTCTCCCTAGTGGTGGGATTTCCCTGTCAGCCCCCATCCAGTTATGAATGCCCTGTGGCAGGACACTGAGGATGGAGCCCCTGAGAGAGCTGAAGCTGAGGATCAAATGGATCCCATCCATGCACAGGTATGCGCCACCTAAAGGACAGTGATGGGGACAAACAGGTAGCTTGGTCACTGTGCACACATCAGAGTTCATGGAAGCCAGGACAGCACCAGCAGACCACATGACACTAGACGACCATGTGGTCCTGCAGGGATGAAGTGTCACCATGTTGCGTGTGACCTTAGAATCGCTTCTGGAAAGGCCCCGATGGCTTGTAAAATGCTATTTTTAAGTAACTAACTGTTTTCCAGGTCACAAAGTGGAAGACATTTGTCCCACAGCTCCAAAGAAAGCCAAATGCCAAATAAAAAAAAGCCAAATGCGGACCTCACAACCATTGTGGACGTGCATGCGGGCTAACCTTGAGTGTGAGCAGTGGGCCCTGTCGTTCACACTCCCCACAGTCACCGTCAGAATGCTTTCAGGCGCCTCCTCCAATCTGTCCTGCTTCTCATACACATCCCAGGCTGGTCTCAAACTTGAACTTGCTATATAACAGGGATGACTTGAACTTCTGACCCTTCTGCCTTTCAATGATAGGTGTGCATCAATCACCATGTTTGGTCTCGATGGTGCTGCCGGAGCCTGAAGACAAGGCTCTGCATGCAAGGCTGCATTCTACCAACTGTGCTGTGTCCCCAGCCCTCGTTTTCTCTTTGTAGCTGAGAAAACCAAGGCTCAGGGATGAGGGGGGCGGCAAGTTGTCTAATGCCACATACAGGGCTGGTTGCTCAGGATGAGAAAGCAAGTCTAACCCATGGACTCCAGAAGGATCTTTCTCCCCCGGTTGCTGCCCTTTCCATATCTGGGACACACAGAGAAAGGGTCCCTCGATTGTTGCAAGTCAAAACGATCTTAGTATTCATTCTTCCCAAATCTTGCATGTTAGCAATAGTGAAGCCAGAGAAGGCAAGAGGCAAGTGCAAAGCCACCCAGTGAACTAGGGGAGGGCCAGCCTCCTGCTGCTGGTCTTCCTCACCCACATCCCAGGGCCCAGACAAGCACAGGGAGGCCTATGGCAGGCCTCTGACAGGCGCCCAGCCTGTGTCCTGAGCTGGGCGCTGAGCTCATCCCCATGCTGAGGGCGGTTAACACTTCAGTTCTATTTTTAGGAAACAAATATTTTCCCACGGCCAGTTTGCTGCAGGCCGATCTGGATCCCTCCCAGGTCAGTTACTTCAACCACCAGGAGGAACACGGAGCAGGCCTGGAGGAAAGCGGTCACTGGGCCTGCCTAGGTAAGGACAAGAATTTCTCCACACTGAGGCAGGCAGAGGGAAGTGGCTGGCTCAGGTAGATGGGGCTGTAGCCTAGGCTGGCTCCCATAGGGTGACCACAGGCCTGTCCTCTGGGCCTGGCAGGCCACTGAACCCCCCCAACACTCCCAGGCCATCCAAGTCCTACTCCATGGTGGAACCCTCCTCGGTCCTGCTACAGAGTCAAACTCCATTGGAAAGATCTCTTTCCCACCTAGCAGCACCCAAACAGCCCAGCTTGGGTGCTGGGTTTGAGCAGACAGACAGTATGCATACTCAAATAGAGCAGTCCTTTTCTTCCCCCCAGGCTCCTCGGGGTAGGGGTCTGAGGAGCCCTTCATTCTGAGGGAATCAGTCCAGGGAAGACATTGTGATCAGACGGAATAAAGTATCTACAGGGGCGAAGGGCAGAGCTTCTGTGCTTTCAACAGCCTGTCACATTCCCAATGCCAAGCACAGGGCCAGATGTGAAAATCGTAAATTTAAATCAGAGGTCTTGTACTCTCTGAGGGCTCCACAAGGTCCTGGAGGCTGGGGGACCCAGTTTGGGGGTCAGGGATGGCTCTCAGGGGTATATATCTGTCATGACAGTTTTCGGGGATAGAGGAGGAAGAGAGCGTATCCTAGACAGAGAGGCCTGGCGTGGAGCCAAGGCTTGCCCCAGGAGCTGAAGAAAACAGTGCACACTCACCCGGATGCCGGTGATGCCAGGAGGCCCAGGGGGCCCATCTTCACCCTTCAGCCCCTCCTGGCCCTTGTCACCACGCTCACCATCAGGCCCTGGGTCACCCCTGTCCCCCTGGATGGGGGTGGTGGCAGAAGGAGGAGACAATACATTAGATGGAGTTTCATGCTTAGGCTGCATGGGAGAACCCACACTGCCAGGAGCTGCCCACAGGTTTGCCGATGACATGGCATGGCCAGCATGGGACCACTTATGCCCTGCCACTGCCAGCATCCAGAGAGGCACTGGGGTTCTGACCATGACCACCCTGAGGGTTCCAGGGGAGGGTCAGTATGGGAGGGAGACTTGGCTACTTCCACCACTTAGACACACAGGGAAGATGAAGACTGGATGGACTTTGATCTTGAAAGAACACCCCTGAGCCTCCAAGGACCACCTCGGCCCAGGGTCAAGAGCTCTGTTGTCAAACCTCACTTGCACAAAGGCAGTCGACAGGAAAAATAATGAATAACACTTTTGAGGAAGACTGTTAGCTTGACTTTGAGTTCCATATTTTGTAACCCAGGTTGGCATCAACTAGATATCACTGGGATCGAATACCAGGATGCCAGGCCCCCAAGAAACTGTCTGGGGCTGGAGAGATGGCTCAGCGGTTAAGGCACTTGCCTCCAGTGCCTAGGTCCCCAGGTTCAATTCCCCAGGTCCCACATAAACCAGACCCACAAGGTGGTGGCCCTGGTGAGCTCTCTCTCTCTCTCTCTCTCTCTCTCTCTCTCTCTCTCTCTCTCTCTCTCTCTCTCTCTCTCTCTCTGTATCTCTCTGCTTGAAAATGAATAAATAAAATATAAAAAAAGAAACTGTCTGGATCACCAGGTGGCAGTTCAGGACAAGGAGGCATCTAGTGTGTGCAGCTGACTAGTGTCAAACAAGGCCCAGGAGGCACAGTCCACTTGGCCTGCCTGGCCCGTCCTCCTGTCTTGGGCCATCTGGGCCCTATTCTCTCTTGTTGCCCATCCTGTAGAGCCTTCGCCCCGCAGGGCATGCTGTCCTGTGCATGCATGGCATTTCCCACATCTGTACCATGTTCTTGGTCCTGTGCCTCATCAGAGCTTTTCCCAGAAGATACTTTTTTGGTCCTCTTTCACAGAGGTCAAGCTAGTTGGCCCCAAATCAGGCCTTGAGACATTGGTCCATTCCTGGGATTTGACACCAGGAGAGGCATTCTTTCAAGTTAGTGGGTGTAGCAAAATCTTCCAGGGACCTTGGTGGGGCTGAGTGCCCTGAGGTTCACTCAGGGAAGCCCCAAGAGGGAGAGGACATAAGGTTTCTGAATGAGGAAGGGAAAGGTCAGCAGCACTTTGGAACAATGGAGCACTGCTTGTCACATCTTAGGAGGCGAGCGGGCCACTGTGTGCAGAGTGTAGAGCAGATGTGGAGGCAGAGAGAATGGGGGGCTTGGGGTGGCTGGTTCCCACCCTATTGCTGGCTGATGTGTGTGGGGGAGAGGAGGCTGTGTCGGGGAGTTGAGAGCAGTCTCTAGTTCAGCCTGGAGAGTAGCCATAGATCACACATGAGGGAGGGTGGATCTGACTGAGGTGCAGGCCAACCCAGGGCCAAGCTGGGCACCAGGATGATGTCTGTGTCCATAATGTCAGATTCTAAGCACAGTCCGGCATGGAGACCCGGCTGGCCTGGATGGTGATCTCAAAGACTCCCTGGCTCTGGCACTCTGCTCCTGGCTTGTCATCTGGCCGCCTGCAGTCTCTGCAGCAGGCAGGCTGCTCTAGGTGGCTGGCTAGGCCCAGAACCAGGCTCCAGGGATGCCCAGGCACCCAGACAGCCACCCACTTCCCAGCTTCCATGTAGCTGGGGAAGGTGTGCTCATGGGCCCCAGGTAGAATGGGCTCTGGGTGTCTCAAGACTCCTGGAGTTCTCTGTCCTCAGCCACAGCTCAGAAGGACCTTCTAGCTGGCCTGGCTCAACTCTCCCAGTCCATGGAGGGGAGAAGTGGTACCAGATTGGTGGAGCAGGTACCCCACTCAGTAAGTGAGCCACAGCACAGGGAGAGCCAGGGACCTGTGTTCAGGGGACAATGCCTCTCTCCTAAGTACACCCAATCACTGTTCAACCCTGGCAAACCCCTTCATTCATAAACTACAGACTCGGGGTTACTGACTATGCACACAGAATGGGCAACACCATGAAGATCACTTGGCACAGGGCCTGGCAGTGAGCACTGGACAAAGGAGCTATGGGTGATGGACACCATGGCCATCATCAGCCCGGAGGTAGAGCCCACGAAAGCACACTATCAACTTTTCAGTGTTGTGTCCAGCTGTCATGGTTTGATCCAGGTGTCCCCCACAAACAAATGAATGTGTTCTGATAGATCAATCCTCAGCTGATGGCAATTCGGGAATTAGAACCTCACTAGAACTGTGTTGGGGCGGGCTTTTGGGGGTTATAAGCCAGTTTCCCCTTGCCAGTGTTTGGCACACCTTCCTGCCGCTGTTTGCAGTGCTATGGCGGAGGTGATGTCCACCCCTCTGCTCATGCCATCGTTTTCCCTGCCAGGATGGAGTCTCCCCTCAAGTCCATAAGCCAAATAAACCCTTTCCTCCACAAGCCACTTTTGCTTGGGTTCTTTCTGCGCAGCAACTAAAAAATTGACTACAAAACCAGCCAAGAGCCAGATTGTGCCATGAAGGTGATTCGTGGGACACTCCATCCAAAGCAGTCTCTCCTGGGACCACACAGAAGCAGGGGAGGTGCTGAGCGTCTGGGTGACCATTTGGGTCCAAGGACGAGTATGCACTTGGCTTGGAGGCGGCAACAGACGATGAAACCAGAGGCAAGAACGGTGACAGGTAGCGAGAGAGACCATGCAAGGCAAGCTGGAACCTTTCTTCCTGCCCCTGCCCCACCCCAAGCAGAAGCTCCAGAAGAAATGTGGCCAGCTCATATCTCCAGAGCGGATGCTAATGTTTCTAGCTGGGAAACTGAATTGAGTTTATTCCCACCAGTCCCTTAAGGTGATGGTGTTCAGGAGGGCGCACACAGCATCTGAGCCACAGGTTTATCAGCATCACCCACAGGTGCAGCAGGCATCTGGACTGAGTGCAGGGCTGTCAAGAGTTCCAGAATGCCCCACCAGCCCAAAGCTGTACCTAGGGGCAGAAGGGCTGACAGCAAGTGCACAGGTGACCAACAGGGGGCGCTCTCGCCCTTGCAAGAAAAACCAAAGTGGCACTTTGGTCCCAGAGCGATTGTGGGGAGGGCAGGGTATGGGAACTGACTCAGGGAGGTGGCGGGTGCTTGTGAGATCTTGTGGAGGGTAGGTGAGTGACAGAAGGGAAGTGATTTGCACCAATCACCTATGGGGTCAGGACTGGGCCAGGATGGGAGCAGGGACAAGTCTGAGCTGCAGGTGGGGTTTGGAAGTCAAAAGGCATCCCTACCCACCCTGGGCCCATCTGCAACTCAGGTGAGCACGTGCAGCTTCTGTAGGAGGCTGGGTTCACAAAAGGTGGACACAGACTCTAAATCCATGCTTCTGTCCGTGTGCCTTGTCTTCCATTTGGGTGCTGGGTGTGCCAATATTATGTGTGTGTCCTCAGCAGATTTCTGAGTCTGTTCCCTCATGTTAACATGGAAGCTACCAAGGTAGCATTGATGGAAATGGCACACAAAGAGCACGGCTTAGTGCCAGGTACCCATGTGCCCTGTCCTACCTAAACGTTGGCTTACAGACTATGGTAGTGATCCGCACTTTCTGGATGAGAAGTTTGGAGGGTAATGAATATCAAAGCCCCACCTCTGGTCCCACATTCCTTGAGTCTAAGGGGCTGTCTTGAGCTAAGAGAAATGGATGCTTTCAGGGGAGAGGAGAAGACCAGAGATAGGACTGGGCCCAGTCTCTGGAGAGCTGGAAGTGGGTGGGCAGGATGGGAAGTTGCCTTGGGACACTGCTGCCCCCACCACCTGGCTGGACAAGGACTCAGTGCTTTGTGGGAGCTCGGAACTTGTGAGGCCCTGCCTCAAGGCACACTCAGTTACACTCACCTTCAGTCCATCTGGCCCTGCGGGGCCGAGGTCCCCCTCAAGGCCTGGCTCTCCCTGGTGGGGAAAAAGGAGGTGTCATAGGGGAGGAATCCAGGGAATGTAGCTCCCTTCCATGGGGCAGGACCCACCCTAGTTCTCCTGGCACTAAATGAATGGATATTCAGGAGGATGGAAGAAACCAGGATTGGGGAGATGGTGCTGTCCAGTGGGTAGGGGCCGCTCATCGCTGATGAGCAGTGACCACAAGCAGACTCAGCCCTCAAGGGTGCCTGTTTCCTCATCTGGAAAAGCCGGCTGACAGCACTTGCTTCAAGAGCATGCGTGTACCTATGGGTGGTAGTGTGTACCTATGGGTGGTAGCTAGGTTGCCAGAAGAAGAGGAAAGTGAGGCCAGGCTTTGGAGCTCCCTGAGGAAGTTTGAGAAGGATTCTAAAATTGCCAAGGCCCTGTGTACTCCAAGCTTGCCCTCCCAGCTCTAGAAAGTCTCCAAGTAGATGTCAAATTAAAGTTGAGCCTCCTCTGGTTTCAGAATTCAGTGCTGTTTGGAGTCAGTCACCTGAGAGGGGTCTCAGGTCAGAGGCGGGGAGGGCAAAGGTACAACAGGTATGCAGACTCTGCTTCTATAATACTCACGGCAGGCATCACTAATCAATCCCCTAGAACAGAAGCCCCATGAGCTAGGTCTTGTGCTAACTCACTGCTGCACTTCAGGGCTGTGGAAAATGTGTCTGACACAGAGTGGGTGACAGAGAAACACTTTCCTATTGAGCCTTCATGGGGTCCCAGGATCCTTCGTCTCCCAGCTCTCTAAGAAGACCCCACTGATCAGCCATGCTGGCCACACTCGACTAGCCATCTTTATTCTCTTGCTCTGATTTGATTCACCTTGGAGCCACTCTAAACCTGGGTGTGGGTGGCCTGAAGCATTGCAAGGAAAGCACGATGGGAAATGAGCAGATGGGCTGGAGCCTCGGTGCCCTGATTCCCCAACCCTCCTGGGTGCCATCAATAAGGTGCTAAGGATGCCTGCTGTGACTGCACCCACCTGTCCTGAGGTGGACACACTAAATGGTGGGGCTTTTACAGCAAGACAAGTTTTGCAGGCCACTTTTGGAAAGGGGAAGGATAACTCTGGAAGAGCTTTTGAGGACAAACACATTTTTTCAAAGAAGGCACCTGAAGATTAAATACATTTGGAGGTTCTGGGTTAATCCAAACCAAGTCTTGATTGCAGGCCTTCTCGGGGGGCTTAAACTGCAGCTTCTCACGTGTAAGAGGGATGCCAAGCACACAGTGGGCTCCTGATACTGCAACCACAGAACCATTTTCTCTGCAGTGTGGTGATGCTGGCCACCAAGGGGAGGGGCCAGGCCTCCAGGGCTCCTGGACTAGTTCTACAGCTGAGGGAGCTGAGACTCAGGGAGGTGGAGAAAACCCTGCTCTTTCCAGATTGTTCTCCAAAGCCCCAGGGGTTCCACAGGAGAAGGTGCTTCAGCTTACCCGCTGCCCAATGAGGCCCTGCTCCCCAGGGGGACCCAGAGGTCCAAGGTCACCCTAGGAGAAGACAAACACAAGTCCTTGTGGGTGAGTGCAGAAGTCCCAGACCTCCCTCCCCTTTCTATTCCCAGCTCTGACTTGGGCTGGGGGAAGGGGAGTTGGGAACAATGGAGAAATTATAAAACACCAACCAGAGCCTCTGCTTCAAGCCAGCATTGGACATTGGATGCTCCTGTATCAGGCAGAAGGACCCCACCACCATCGTCCTCAGAGCATCTCCACCACCACCACCACCATAAACACTCACCATCACCACCACCACCACCACCATCACCACCAGCACCACCAACACCAACACCATCAACATCATCATCGCCAACATCACCACCAACAGCAATACCGTCACCTCATCGTCACTATTCCACCATCATCATCACCACCGCTGGACCACCATCACCACCAGCACCATAAACACCATCACCTACACTGTCACCAACAGCCACAACACCACCATCGCCATAAATACCACCATCTCTCCATCATTATCTCCACCACCACCACTGTCACCATCACTGCTGGGTGCTGAAGATGCACTGCTCTAAGCGCATTTTCATCTGAAGCCCATTTCCCAACGCCTGAAGGAAAGGGATTGTCTCTCAGCAGCTACCCAAGTTCCTGTGTCCTGAGACATACACAAGCAGCAGAGCCGGGAATCTGCTGCTGAATAGCAACTCTTGACCTTCCTTACTCTCCCTTGAGATGAGGGAGAGAAACCGAAGGAGGAGTACACATCGCCGGCACCCTTTAAGGGCCTGTCTCCCAAAGAGTCTCTCTCATCGGGGGTTTAGCAAACCTTTCTCCCTGCTGTATGTAGCCACAGGAGGTGGTGGAGCTCAGAGCCCCAGTCTTGCCCCCACTGGAACCATCCAGTTCCATCTGCTTTATATGCAGGTGGTTTTCTCCTGTCTGAGCAGAGAAAGGTGGAGCAGAGCCGAGGAGGGCAGCCCCAAGCCTGATTCAGCTCCCTCTGAATGGCAGGACACTGTGGCATAGAGTGTGTGGGCTGCTCTGCCTCCAGTCCCTCCCACAGGCCCTGGCTGGAACCCCTGGACCCCACATCAGCCATGCCCTCTGTCAGCTAGCATGGCTGCTGGACTCCCAGGCCTGCAGGGGGAGCAGGGTACACCTCAGACAGCAGACCGTGAAGGGGCTCTGGGGCGGGCCAGGGATCAATGGGTGCCTGTGTCCGGCAGGTAATGAGGGTCACTGGCACTGAAATGCAGATGGTATCATGCGGGCAGGGAGGGGTGACTGCCCCAGCAGGGGACCCGGGACAGGTGCCAGAGAAAACACAGCCAGGCAGGGGGCAGGGCACGGGCTCCAAGCCGGCTGGGTTCTCCACTAGGCCATGCCAGGCCTGCTCCCCAGCCAGAACACAGAGACCCCATTATCCTGGGTACAAGAAAGGTCCACTTCTCCTCCAGGGCAAGGATGAAGCTGCCAGCTGTGAGCTGGTTTCAACAAGTCATTTTCCCGTCTTTCATCCCACCTCACCTTCATGCCGGAGTCCCCAGGAAGGCCTGGTTCCCCCACTGCACCAGGTGGTCCCTGCAAGAAAATGAGAAGAATGTCATTCCATCTGTAGTCTTCCCTCCAGCAAGGACTACATCCCTGACCCTGGCTACAGGCGAGGGGATAACAGAGGCCCAGAGAGGGCAAGGGACATGCTCAGGCCACACAGCAGAGACACACGGAGGTTGCAGCTTCGGAGACTTAGCAAGACTAAGTTAGGAGCCTCAGGTCTACCTCTCCGGCTAAATCTCTCTACTGGGGTGAAGACAGCCAGGCAGAGGATGGGTCAGGGCCCCCTAAGACAGTCCTAGATCTGAGTGTCCTGGGGCTGGGGCTGGGTCCTAGTTCTCACCTTGTGCCCTGCAGTCCTCCCCTCCCTGCTAGGTCTCTACCCTGCACGCCATCCATGGCCACCTCTCTGGGCCAGGGCAGAACGGGTGAGCCCCCTGTGAAGTGTATCCCAGGGCTGAGATGTCCTCAGCATCAAGAAACAGACAAGGGTCCCCAGCACTCACCTTGGGTCCCATTTCTCCTAGAGCACCAACTGGCCCTTGAGGTCCCTGAGAGCCCTGGAGACAGACATACAGAAATTGGAAGAAGCCAGCCTGCATCTCCTTTGAGGTCCGAAACTGGGTCATGCGGTCTGGCATGGTGAGTGATGGACAGGACAGACTGTGTAGTACGTACTAGCCACCTGGCTTCGCTTTACTCCATCTTGTGAAAGTTCCCCCAACCTGCTCCAGCTCTCCTCTGCACCCACCTAAGGCCCAACTCCAGAGCCTTGCCTACTGCGCCTCAGCCTGTCCTGCCCTCTTCTCAACAGAGCCACCTCTGGGAATCCCGTGGCCCTAGCTTCTCTGGCCACCCAGGGCTGAGAGGCTTTTCATGGTCCCCAGCTGCAGGACTCCCTACAGCTTCTCCAGGGACACCTGATACCTCGCCCAAACTCATCCTTGGAACATCTTCTGAAGGTCAAGTTCCTTTTATTCTTTTCTGGCCCTGCCTGGGGTCCACTTTCCCCTTTCAGGGAGTCGTGGTCATAATCAATTGCCTCCCCCCCCCCCTCCCCCGCCTTGTACATACTTTCTCAGGTCATCTTCACAACTTAATGGCAAGGAAG
>PVHP010013392.1:0-41073 GCA_004024765.1 Zapus hudsonius | reverse complement strand
GGTAATCCAGAACTGTGTATATTTGTTAACCTATACTGATCTCACTCTCTGATGGAGATTGTGTTTGTATTTTTCAGGATGTAGAGAGAGAGCTGTGGCCCATCTAACCCTACCAACCTACCTTAGGCTAATTAATAGCTGAGATCCTGGCAAGAGAGGAGCCACCACAGTCATACTGTGGAGGATCCATATGGAACCCCGCAGAGAATGACGGGATGAACAAGGGACCCACAGCCACAGCCATTCAATCAACACAGGAGAAGCCAGTGAGACAGAAACCAACGATTTTCGACACAAAGACCCCTAAGCTCACAACATTAAAGCAGCCTTAATACTCACCCACAATGACTCAGGGAACTGAGTGGAAGAGGGGGCGGAAAGATTGTGAGAGCTGTGGTGGGGGAGACGATCCAGAGGCATGGCACCCCTCAGTAACAACACACTTGGGCCAGGAGAACCAGGCTGAATACTAGGCTATCCATGATCCCCTGCCCCAAGGACTGATCCAGACGGCCCATGGAGGAGGATATCCAGTTGATTGGGGATGGAGAGGGGGGGCATTGGGGAATTGGGGATAACAACTCATTGTTTGCCCACTAAATAATGTAACTCATTATGGACAATATATATATATATATATATATATTATATATATATATATAATAAAAAAAGTTGGGAGTAAACATACTGAAATGTTAACAGTGGTTGTTTATAGAGAGTATAATTATGGCTATTTTTGGCATGCATTTTTAAAAAATTTATTTAATCATCTTCAAGCAGAGAGATACAGAGTGAGAGAGAGCGCACCAGGGCCACCACCTTATGGGTCTGGCTTATGAGGCTCCTGGGGAATTGAACCCGAGGCCTTAGGCACTGGAGGCAAGTGCCTTAACCTCTGAGCCATCTCTTCAGCCCTGGCATGCATTTCTTTATACTTTTCTATATACATTGCCTATGCTCCTCAATTATGCATATTAATTTTATAGCTAAAAAAGGCTAAAATTATGTAGTTTACTTCATTTTCTTTTTGAGACAGGGTATCCAGTAGCCCAGTCTGGTCTTTTTTTTTTTAAATAAAATATATCTTTATTATCCATATTTACATACGCTAAATGAGCAAATTAAAAATATGGAATTCTTCATGAATTTGCTTGTCATCCTTGTGCAGGGGCCATGCTAATCTCTGTATCGTTCCAATTTTAGTATATGTGCTGCCAAAGCGAGCACGCCAGACTGGTCTTGAACTTGCTATGTAGCCAAGAACGATGTTGAACTCCTGCCTCCACTTCCCAAGTGCTGAGAGATTGTAAGTGGGCACTACGATGCCTGGTGCCAAAATGTATATACTTTAAAAAATGAAAACTTTTATGGCTTCCAGCTGATAAGAACGCAGACATCTGAGCAATATTAAATAACAGTGCCCCTCCCCCCTCTCCCCACCTACGAGGTCACAGGATATCTCTTCCTGTGTTTGTGGGTTTTCTCTCTCATGATAAAAGCTGTTTTGCACATAGAACATGCCCGGTAAACATGCATCAAATGCTCAGATGAGTCAATGCATCGGACTGTAAATTCAAAAGCAGGACCAGGGCTCACATGGAGGCTCCACCTCAGCACATTAAGCAGCAGCAGCACGGTGGCAGCCTCAGGAACATTCAGCCAGCATTCGGCCCACTCCAGAAAAACGACTTGCAATTACAGCCAGAGCTGATGGAGGCGAAGTTCACGAAGAGAGGGAGATAAGAGTGCTTGGGCAGAGTGGCACAAGGGTTTCCATCAGAAACCCAAGTTCTTCCATTACCATTTGTCATTTGCGGTGGGACAGGACTCACCAATTCATATCAGTCCCACAAACGGCTGTGTGTGGAGCTTCGAATCTGACATCTTAAATGCCCTTTCTCTTAATCATCTCTTTGTTATGATTAGTTTTTTTTTTGAAGAGAAAAAGATATGAAGAAACCAATTGACTGCTCTCTTCCTACCCTAAAGGCAGATAGCAGACTCCAGCACAAGGGCACCCCCAGACCCATAGACCACACACGTATTCAAGGCCCATCTACATATATCTACCAAGTGTCCACAGGATGTCTGATGCCACAGGGAGGAGACCTTGATCCTACTAAGCTTTTATCGGTTCCTAAAAAGTCAAGGACAAGCTGAAAGCATAATGAATAGCCCCATAGTCTTTGCTTTAGGAAGAATAAGAAAACATATCTGAAGCTATTTTGGACTTTCTGGAAATGTAAGCACCCTGCTGCGTCAGGTGGCTCTGGATCTTAAGGCATGTGACAGCAACTGGTAAGGAGTTAGATTAAAGCAGTGACCTGGCAACCCCTCACTAAGGGATTCAAGTTGGGGGGGCTTCCCCTCTCCTTCCCTCCTTCCCTTGCCACTGACTTTCTGTGTACCTCTGACTCACCTGTGAACATCATTTTATCCTGCTGAGGTATAACTTCCTGTCTTGTGGATAATATCTATCTATCTATCTATCTATCTATCTATCTATCTATCTATCTATCTGTCTGTCTGTCTATCATCTATTTTTTTTTTAGGCAGAGTCTCAGTCTAGCCCAGGCTGATCTGGAACCCGCTCTGTAGCCCAGACTGGCACCTAACTCTCCCTCATCCCTCAGTCTTCTGAGTGCTGTCATTAAAGGCATGTGCCACCATACCCCAGCTCGCTAATCTGCATCTTAAAAGTGGTCCCTAGAAGACCAGAAAGACCTTAGTTCAAGGAGGGGACTTCTGGCTGGGATGAAGGACAACCCCTCAAATCTATGGTGGGCCAACTAGTCCGTACACTCCCCTGAGCATGCTGAACCCCACAGCCGTTTTGTGAAGTGGGGGTTATCATCACATCTGGGAATGAGGAATGAGGGACCTTCGGGCAGTACAAATGCCAGTCTATACTTTTTTAAAAATTTATTCATTTTCAAGAAGAGAAATACAGAGAGAGAGAGAGAGAGAGAGAGAGAGAGAGAGAGAGAGAGAGAGAGAGAGAGAGAGAGAGAGCGCGCACCAGGGCCACCACCTTGTGGGTCTGGCTTATGTGTGTCTTGGGGAATTGAACCCGGGGCCTTAGGCACTGGAGGCAGCAAGTGCCTTAACCACTGAGCCATCTCTCCAGCCCGCAGTCTATACTTTGAGAACCTGCCCGCTGCCTCTGTCTTCCAGACACATAGCAATGACAGGTGGAAAGATTTTCAAAGCAACAATTAACTTACTAGTACTCAAAAACAAGATATACATCTCAGTGGATTCGAAACTACTTAGTGAGGGTTTGTTTTTCCGTTTTCTTTTCTGGGCAGTTTCTTGCTAGGAAGCTCAGCTGCCTTTGCCTCCTGAGTGCCGGGATCACAGGTATGTGCCACCATGCCCAGCTCCTTGCTATTTTGAGTGTAGAATGCGCTGCCTGTGGAGCTCTGAAGACAGCTGGGAGATTGCGCTTCCTGGATATGGAAAAGGAGGTGGGGGAACCACAGCCAAGTCACTAAAAATGGGGCTGAGGAGGGGTTTCTCACCTGGGAAAGGGGACTGAAAACAGCAGGGCCCAGCCCTGAGGTGGGAGCATATTTGAGAAAGTAGGCTCAGAGGAAAGCTCCCACGCTCTGGGAATAATCCCATTATCCCCACAGTGGGGACTAGCAGCTTGTCAAGCCACTCAGGATGCCTCAGTCTGCTCCAGGGGACCCAGGACCCCAGTGGAAGGAGCCACCAACCCAAACCATTCAGCAAGGAGAATGTCTGGAAGCTACAAAAGGATGGATTGGGAAGTTTTAAAATGTAGGATCTACAGAAAAGACGGAATGACAGCATAGCATTTTAAGAATGGTATGGCTGAGAATTGTCCAGAGGGAAAACATTCTATAGATCCTTAGGAGGTTGGAGAGATAGCTCAACAGTTAAGGCACTTGCCTCAAGGCCTAAGGACCCGAGTTCCATTCCCCAGTACCCATGTAAAGTCAGATGCACAAAGTGGTGCATGCATCTGGAATTCATTTGCAGTGGCTAAAGGACCTGTTGAACTCATTATGTCTCTCTCTCTTCTCTCTCTCTCTCTTTCTCTCTCTCTCTACCTGCAAATAAATAAATAAATAAATAAATAAATAATTTTTTAAAAGGGAAGATCCTTAGATGAAAAGCACATACCACATGCCAAGCAAAATAAGTAAAAGCCACATCAATCCATGAAAAGTCAAGAGGCTCCTCTGTCCCACTCCTCCTGTCCACCAGGCCTCCTCAGAAGCAGCTGCCTCGGCCTGCTCTTTCTGGTTCATCCCCATCTTGGGCAGAGAAGAAAGCTTGCGTTTGGGGATAGGAAACACAGTCCTAGGTCCCACCCCACCCATCTACTACTGCCTCACTATCTTGACTATCCCTCAGAGCTTGCTCAAAACTGGAATGACGGAACCCTTAAACTAGAAGGGACATCATGGGTGGTGGCAGCATTATGGGAAAACATGGATGCACTTGGTCTCCAGCCCCGCCTCCTGACCAATAGTTGGGTATCCACAAGGTACTTAGCCTGGTGGGTCTCCATTTCCCCACCAGGAAGAGGGGCAGAATTGCATCCAGCTATGGGGTTATGGAAGGGAAAATAAATGAATAGATCCAAGGACCCTGGTGCAGTGTCCAGTGCTTATGAAATGCTCAAGCAGGGTGACTACTAGCACTCCAGTAACAGCCACCCCCCAAATGCCACATGCATACACATGAGCCCCATAGGCATAGAACAGGATGCCCCTAGCACTCGGCATGGGGGAAGTGGCCAGGACAGCAGCCTATCCTTTCCACCTGTCTCTCCTGGACATCCTTGGTGGTGACTCCTTGGGGATCTTCCCTCTGGAGAGAACCCTGCAAGTGCCCAATGTGAGTGGGGCCCAGCCACCCCGGCCCACGACCCTGGTCCATTCGGATCCATCATAGTGCAGGCCCTACCTCTCTTTGCTCACTGCAGATCTTACACAGCCACAGGGGCCGCTTCTGGCCAGGGGAGGCTTCGATCCCACATTTGGTGCAGACTTTCTACAAGAGAGAGGACAATGCTTCAGCTACTTCTCCTCGGCTGTGGGGCCGGGACAGTGGTACCCAAGGGGTAATTTGGCATCTTCTGAAGGGATGGATGGCTTTTGCTTCAAGCTTCAAGGACAGATACTTCCAAAGGCATGACTAACTGAGGAATCCTTGGGTAGCTTTGGGGCCCCGCAGAAGGTGGTCCATCTATGGATCTCCACACTACAGATTCCATCCCCCACAATTCTTTCTTATAATATTTTATTTATTAAATTTGCAAGCAGAGAGAAAGAGGAGAGAGAGAGAGACAGGGAGAGAAAATGGGTCTCTAGTCACTGCAAACAAACTCCAGATGCATGTGCGTCTGGCTTTATGTGGGTACTGGGGAACTGAACCTAGGTCATTGAGCTTTGCAGGCCAGCATGTTAACCATTGAGTCATCTCTTCAGTCTCCCAGCCCCCAGAATTCAATTCTGTTAACCACATCAAAATAAGCTGGTGGATATTCACAACAGGATCATATTAAGCAGCAAAGAACTGGAAATCACCCAAACGCCCAATACCTGGGGGAGATCCAGGCAAACTCAACAGAAGGCAATGTGGCTTTGCTTAGCAGACTGCGGCTACCTGCAGATGTGGGAGGGAAATATGGTTCTCCAGCAAAGGAAGCACACACTCGCATAGAACCAGACCCAAAACGCCTCCGTGTGCCTGACAGGTTAGGAGATGCTACGGTGAGAAACACTGAATGACAGCTGGAGCCCTTTGCTTACTGATCCCAGGATTCCCATCAGCCCATCAGGTAGGCGTTAGACCTGCTGCACCAGGGAGGAAGTGAGGGTGTGGAGGGGCTTGAGGACTTGATCAAGATCACGTGACAAGGGAGGACAAGGGGATTCAGTGCTGACACTGGAACCATCCTATCATTTCTTCCAGACATAAACAGGAGGATCACAGACTCTAGTGTTTTTCCTTCTGTGGAATTGTTGAAGCTCATAACATCTAAACACATATTTTGCTTCTTCTAGAGGCACAGCAGCAAGCAGTGGTGGGGAAGGCCAGGATAAACACTGGGAGGCAGAGGTGGATTTGTTGGGGCTGAGGCTGGTTCCCAGTCAGGGTGTGTGATTCAGTAATAGCAGCTTAGTCTGGAGGTTGCCGAGCCTCTGGTCCCTGTGGGGTGGGGGCTCCATCTAGCCCCCCACCGAGGGAAGGCTGGATCTGTTGCCTGGCCTTTTCTGCAGGCTGCCAACTGAGCAAGAGGCACACCTCTTCGTAGAGATGGAAATGTCACCAACTTGGCTTCCCAAAGCATGTGTCACCAGCCTGATTGAGTGGCTGAGCCCGGGCTCTGCAGGAGGGGAGAGAGCCAGCACACACAGGAGGGAAGCTATGACACATTTGTGAGGGCAGGAATTGGCCACCATCCGAGAATCAGGTGTGAGAAATGTCACTTCTCTGATTCTCCAAATAAAACAGAACCTGCTCTGGTCGCCTGGGCCAGCAGGAAAGTCTCTCTGGGGGCCCAGGCATCATAGGGGGTCCCTTTTAAGAAGGTGCAAGGCTTGGGGTCTTTGTTGGTTGAGCACATCCATGGAGGGTCTCCTTGAAGCTGTCCACTGCTGTTTGTGGGTCCTCTCAGCTTTTGGGGTCTCTTGAAAGGAGGAGAGGCTACTAAGTGCTAGTCTCGGTTTTAGGATCTTTGCCAGGCTGGGATGTCTCTCAAGGGACAAGCCTGTCCCCTGGACCCCAAGCTGCCACCTCAGGTTGGCTCTCAGAGAGGCCAGTTTTTGCTGCTCTCTTTACACTGAAGACATTCACTGACAGCAGCCCTGAAAGAGAGTGCTCTGCCCTCCCACAGCTGTTGAATGAGACCATGATTGTGAAAATCGGGTGGGACTAAAATGCCAATGACTACCATTGATGGAGCGATTGTGTATCATCCCACAGCCACCCTGGCCACAGGTATAAAGGAGACATGTGCTGCGAGTCCCCTGAGCAGATGGAGCAATGGAGGCTCTGGCTGCTGTACACTGCCCATCCCACAGCCTGCTAGGCAGGCACCTCGTGGGACCTTCTTCCAGAGCTCAGGAAAGCCTCAAGCCCTTCCCTCCATGGGTCAGGTACTGCCCACAGCATTTGAGAGTTGATTCTGCTTGGCCAATCTCTGGGAGGTGGCTGAAGGCTCTCAAATGCCTGGGCAGAAGTAGCAACACAGGGTGACCCCAGGATAAGTCTTCAGTAGGGACGGGGATGCAGTTGGCCATATGCTCACACCTGGCACATGCTCAGATGCTGGTTCTAGGCCATTCTGGCTCTGCCTGGCAGTCTCCATCAGCCTGGCAACAGAAACTTCTTTCCCACAGTGCCGGAAGCTTTAGTCTTTAACTTAATGTTCCTGAAACACTGCTTTCAGGTCCTGGGACACAGGCTTTGGCTGAGGCAAGCCTGGACGGACCCTTCGGGGAGCTATGCAAGTCCCTTTAAGCATTTGATGTTCTCACTTGTAAGATGAGTAAATATGTATCACTCTGAGGATTAACTAGATACATCCAAAAAGCAACCAGCACATAATAAGCACTCAAAAAATGTGTTAATGTTGTTATTAGAGGCACCCTTCCTACTAGTTCTAAAACCCTACATGTTCCTCTTTAGGCCTATACAGTCTACTGCAGTAGCTACCAGCCAATGATGGCTATTTATTTTTTTATACTTTCTTGAGAGAGAGAGAGAGAAAGAGAGAGAGAGAGAGAGAGAGAGAGAGAGAGAGAGAGAGAGAGAGAGAGAGAGAGAGAGAGAATATGGGTGTGCTAAGGCCTCTTGGTACAGCAAAAGGAACTCCAGACACATGGGCCACTTTGTGTGTGTGGCTTTACGTGGGTATTAGGGAACTGAATCTGGGCCACCAGGCTTTGCAAGCAAGCACCTTTAACTACTGAGCCATCTCTCCAGCCCCTTGTTTCTATTTAAAGTGAAGTTAGGGCTGAGGACGCAGCTCAGTGATTAAAGCACTTGCTTAGCATGCATAATACCCTGGGTTCTATATCTAAGACCAAAAAAAAAAAATCCACCAAAAATATTTTCAATAAAATAAAACTGCTCATCAGTCACACTGGGTTCATTTCAGGTTCACTTGATATAGCTGGCAATACCCAGCTACAGCAAGGAGACAGCACAGAAATAGGACATTTTCATTACCGTTGGACATTCCACTGGACCGCACAGGGCCCAG
Source organism: Zapus hudsonius (assembly GCA_004024765.1). Classification (NCBI taxonomy): domain Eukaryota; kingdom Metazoa; phylum Chordata; class Mammalia; order Rodentia; family Dipodidae; genus Zapus; species Zapus hudsonius. Next base: position 32,828 of record PVHP010013392.1, on the reverse strand, counting down.
TCCTTAGCATGGGCTTGCAGGACTCAGTCTGCCAGGATGGGATATGCATGCTCTCACACGCCCATGCCCATCGCTGCCCCCTCCTCATCCAACTCCACTCCCCCACTGCTCTCACGGACCTTCCCATTCTCCCACCCACATGCCCATGGGAAGCCCAGCCTGGCTTCGGAGACACACGTGGACAGGACAGAGCCCAGTGCTGTGGCTCAGTCAGGAGTCACTCTGCCACATCACAGGAGAGAGTGAAGTGGGGTTTTGAAGGATGGGCGTGCGCATGTCTGGCTACACTGTCTGATGGATGAACCACCTGTGCTGTGGAGTCAGGGAAGGAAACAGAAGAATGCACACAAAAGTTGTCCTGCCTTCCAGCCACAGCCCTGGGACATGGGGCCAACAGCATAGGCCAGGAGCAGCATACACCAGCTGGCCTCCTGCGGTGACATCAAAGATAGTGGATTACAGAAATCAAGTTGGAGCTGAGCTGGAAACCTCCTCCCTGTTAACTAGCTGAGAGCTGGAAAAATCTATGGCTGCCTGCAGCCCTATGGGAGAGAGAACTCATCAAAGGTGGTGAACAGCAGTGGACCATGAAAGCCTTAAGACTGACCAGTCAGGCCAAATGTGCCAACTGGTGTGATAGTGGCATGTCTGTTATGAGGGAAACCAATTACACTCTAATTGGGCTAGAGGCCTGCTCCATGGGAGGGAAAGCATGCCTGGTACCCAAGACCTAGTCAGAAGCCTATGGCGGGAGAGGTCATGAACCCTAGGGAAGTAATGCCTGCTGTTGTCTGACTGAATGCATATATTATTCCCACTAAACTGTCTTATAAGCCCTTAAAAATGAGCATACCCATATCATAATGCTACTCTCACTTCTGGGTTGAGAAGCTTCTCTTTTCAGATGGCTGTGACCACTGGGATAACTCAAACGACACCATAGTGCTGAGAAGAAATGACAGTGGAGTGTTCGGCACTGGGACATCTCTATCACACTTCCTGAGGCTCAGGGTCTATTGTGGAAAAGGTGGTGGAAAGATTGTAAGAGCCAAAGGAAGGGGAGGACTGCTTATAACGCAAACTTCCAGACACAAAATGGCCTTGATATTCATGACTTCACAGTGCCTGATAATACCTACTCATCATGGGAGGAAAAGATGATGACACCGAAACAAAACAGAGACTAAGTGAGAGGGGGAAAGAGATAGGAGGGAGAGTGGGAAGGGAGTTATAATGGTTTATTGTCTACAATTATGGAAGCTATCAATAAAAAGTTAAAAAAAAAGATAGTGGACTAGGGGCTGGAGAGATGGCTCAGTGGTTAAGGTGCTTGCCTGCAAAGCCTAATGACGGAGGCAGGTTCCATTCCCCAGGGCTCAGTGGCACATGCATCTGGAGTTTGCAGCAGCTAGAGGCCCTGACATGTCCATTCTCTCTCCCTCTCCTAATTAATAAATAAATCAATAAAAGATAGTGGGTCATGTGAGGTGGGAGGAGGAGAGAAGGAAACCCTCGTCTTCCTCAGCAGAGGAACTGGTACTACCTGTTCCGTAGGTTTGGACAAGGCTGGGGTATCTGCTGAAAAGAGAGCCACTCCTATCTCACCTCAAGTAGAAATGGTGGCAGTGAGGGCTTTCTTGAATGTCTCTTCCACCCCTTACATTTTGGGGTGCTGTGGGGGTCAGGAAAGTTTAGGGTAGGGCATACCCACTCACATGTGCATAGCCCTATAGCCAGATTTAAAGTCATTACTTGTGGAATCCATGCTGAGTTCTGGCTTTCTGGCTACCATCCGTCCATGAAAACATGATCCACTTCAAATAATACAGAATTACTACTCTATTAAATCTCAGATCAATAAGAAAACAATGAACCTCCCCCCTTATGGGCTTCTTGGTCTTTGTTCTCAGGTTCAATAGAGAAAATTAAACAGCTAGTATTAAAAAAAAAAAGTGAGCCAGCCTCTCCAACCTGTACTAATGGAACTGTCACTGACGAGAAGAGACCTGGAGGGGGGGAGGGAAGGGGGGGTCACTGCTTCCTGCCCAGATGGGCTTCCCATGAGCAGACTTTCCCTCAGCAATGAAGCACTGACTTCCTGCCAGCAGCATCCTGAATCCTAGAATTGCATCTGGGGGTTAAATGAAACCACATCTCACTTCTGTGCCCTACTCAGACCAGAAGTGACAAAACTCTAGGCTCTCTGACCACACATTCTGTCTGTCATGATTGTTTCAGTCCCTTGGTTCAGCCCTTTGCAAATGCATGTCCCAGCTCTGAGAACACAGGGAAAGGGTTGACTTGGGGATTAGCCCATAGGACAGAAGCAAAGCCCAGAGTTTAGAGATGGCCTTGGACTTAGTACCTCCTCTATGCCTCTCTTCTTCCCTGTACATCAGGAGCAACAGGCAACCCGGTCACATGAATGTGTTTATCACAATACATGAAGACCTTTGCCAGCATATCTCTCCCAGTAATGGAGATGAGTCGATCATATGTATAGACCCAACCCAGCAGTCATCCCTCATCCTCCCTCTCCTTCTCCCTCACCCCATCCCCCCAAGTGATCCATCCAGGCACTCCAAATAGCTCTTAAACTTGTCAACTCCATTCTACCAGTCCTGTCTGATCCACACTGCCACCATCCATGCTGGCCTGCACTGTGGGCCTCAGCAGGTGTCTCTGCACTGGCCAGCTTCCAATTGCCTCCAATTAGCTCTTGACGTGCAGCCAACTGGTGTTTTCGAGATGAAAACCTAACCACATCGTTTCTCTCATCCCTGCCAGCCTCAGCGCCTTCAGGAGACTTCTTCCTGTTGCATTTGGATGAGGCCCACCCCCTTCCCCACAGCCCACAATGCCTGCTCAGGCTGGACCCCAACTTCCTTGATGGCCTCTGCTCCACCACTCTGCTCCCCACTCCCTGCTCCAGCCAAGCTGGCTTTCTTTCAGCCCCTGGTCCTCGCTCTACCTCTGCCCCTGGCCCTAAGCTTGTGCTCCCACCGTGTCCAGGAGGCATCTGACCACACTGTCTTCCTCATTCACCTCTGCTTCCTTTGCACATGAGCAGAAGCACCACTTCTTCCAGGAAGTCTTCTTTGATGCCTTAGCCAGTAGGAGCTTCCACTGTGAGCTGTCACCTCTCCTCTTCCACTGTCAAGGTTATGCTTTTGCTCTGTTCTATGGGATGGGAGTCCTGTCATTCCCTCTACTAGGCTGTCAGACAGGGCAGAGGTCATGTCTATTTCTGTCCAATTTCCTGTTCCCAATGCCTGGTACAACTATCTGCAGAATAAACAAATGAATAACCAAAAAGGCACGATGTTATATCTTCGAGAATACTCCAATTTTCCAGGGAGACAAAACACAGACGCAGCACACTCCCTCGCCAGCATGAGACAGGGTACACTCACATCTATACCAAGTGGTGCTAACTAGTGGGATGCTGGGAGGTCACTGAGGAGGGTCACACTCAACATGGGGTTTCTAGAGGAGGTGGCATTGCTTGGCCAGAGTGTAACCATTCTTAGGAGATGAAGCAGACCTCAGAGGGAATGACACTGAGGGTTCTTTGCTAAGGGTGAGACAAGGGCAGGAAGAGATGCCCACTCCACCCCTGCCTGACCATTCCAGGGGTGGATCCTGTCCCGAGACTGAATTGGCCACCCTCCTCAAGGTCCCCTTAAATGTCAACCACTTCAGTTATGCCTAGAATTACAATTCCACACCTTCCCCAGACCACAGCCAAGAGCCAGAAAGCATGACAAAAAGGCCCTCTCAAGCGGCCTTTGCTCAGTTGCTCAATTGGTAGAGTGTTTGATTAGTATGAACAAAGGCCTGGGTTCAAACCCCAGCCCTGCATAATCAGGTGTGGTGGTGCACACTTGTGATCCCAGCACTGGGGGTATGGAGGCAAGAAGAGAAGAAGTTCAAGGTCATCATTGGATACATAGCAAGTTCCAGCTTGGGAAACATAAGACTCTCTCAAACAATAACAGAAATACCCACAAGGCCAGGAACCCCAAAACCCAACCTTGGCACTCTACACCCAGGCTGCCTGCGAGTCCTCGCTGGGAGTTCTTACACTGAACAATTCCTACCAAGCTGCTGCTGGTGAGGAGCTAGAGGCGGCGGGAAGGAACGGACCCACCATCTCTCAGGACAGCCACCTGGGCCATTTAGTAACTGGGCAAACAGCCACACACACCTGGACAGGCCCCGAGGGCTTCACAGGATGCCATTTACCACACAGAAAGTGATGTTCACGGTGCTCCTTCAACTAAAACTAACAAAATTGCTTTCAGATATTCTATACAAGGAGGCTCCAAAAACATAAGCTGCTGCAGAAGTGAATATTAAAGACAGCTGCCCTTTACTTATTTAGAGACAAGTTCTTGCTATGTTACCCAGACTGGACTCAAATCAAACTGCTGAGATCAAGAAATCCTCCTGCCTTAGCCTCTGGAGGGGCTGTGCCCAGCTTAAAATGGTTGGAAGTATTTGACACTTCAAATCAACCAACATTTATTAACACTCTACGTAAGGCATTGTTTTAGGAATTTTGAGGATGAACAAGACAGGACCCATTGTCTGCGGTGGATAGATACCTTGTTGAACGAAGGTGTTTATAAATGAGCCAAACTTCTTTGGACAACGGCTTTCCTCAAAGTTCCAATGAGTTATTAACATTGGTGGGTGAGACGGTTTCTCATTAGGAAATACATTTCAAGTGATGTTGACAGAGGTGCTGTTCACATATCGTATAAAGCAGGGGAAAGAGACACAAAATGAGCCCAGCACACACCAGGCGATGTGAAGAAAAGGCCTCCAAGTGTGTGGTCTATGCCACATACTGTGTTCCTGATGCTTGAAATCAAGTCCATGAAGGGAAAAGGCATCTTACTGTGCTTTGAGGAATGCTATGCCAGTGATAAAAATGATGACGATGTGGAGAAAGCGACAAAAATACTGACAAGGCTGTATATATAATGAAATAAGGTGATATGTACAGTGAGTTTAAAAAAGCTGGTTATAACCAGTGGGTATAGTATGTTCCACATATGAATATGCACATAGCCTGGTGGGTTTAGAGTCTTCCTGCACACAGAAAACTATCTGGGAGGAGAATGGCCAATGTGAACCCAAATGTGCTGAGCCAGAATCACTGAAAATGGAGACAGACCAATTTCTCTTTTCTACCCTCCTCCTCCTCATCTATTCCTTCTCTTCCTCCTCTCTTTCTCCTCCAACCTCCTCTTCCTCCTCCTCATTTCTCCTTCTCCTTTTCTTCCTTCTTCATTTTTTGTGCTAGGCATGGGACCCAGGGCCTCCTGCATGTTGACTGAGCTATCTCCCCAGCCTCAGATTCCTATGGAAAAGAAGCCTATGCTGAAGGCTTTGGAAACCATTTTCCCTCCCATCACTTCTTCACCAGCTCTGAATGCCTGGGGGTCAGGGTGGGCTTCGGGAGTTGACAGCACATGATGGGCAGGTAGGAGACTGAGTTTACTGAAGGGTTATGGCTCGAATGAAGATCTTCCCACCTTCCTAGGTGGTGTCATTGGGTCCCTCTGACTGCAGGCTCAGTCCTGCCTGATCTCTGAGATATCACCAGCCAGGCCTGTGGCTGTATCATCAGCACTGTTGGGTGGAGGGGCTTCAGCCTGTTGCCATAGACTCATTTGAAATATCAGGCTCTGCTGTCAGATGTCTCTAAATATATATAGTTCATGGCTGGAGAGATGGCTCAGCAGTTAAGGTGCTTGCCTGCAAAGCCTAATGACCTGGGTTTGATTCCCCAGTACCCATATAAAGCCAGATGCACAAAGTGGCACATGCATCTGGAGTTAGTTTGCAGTGGCTAGAGGCCCTGGTGCACCCATTTTTCTCTCCCCCCTTCTCTCTTGCAAATAAATAAACTATTTTAAAAATATATGTAGTTTAGATATTGATGTATATATTATACATATATACTTTGTTAGGTGTTTATACTATGCTAGGCACTGATCTAGCTGGTTCTTATAGACTCTCATTTAATTTCCACAGTGGCTCTATGAGGTGGGTATTTTTTTTTTATTGTCCATAATGAGTTACATTATTTAGTGGGCAAACCATGCGTTGTTATCCCGAATTTTTATAAACAAAAAATCTGAGTAATCTGACCATAGGGAGTTAGAATCTGAACCCTGTTCTATCTCAGCCCCAGATGTCAGCTTTGGCTGCCCCTTCCATACTTGGCTTCCTGAGTAGGACATTTTTACTCCTTCTTGGACCCAAGTTCAGCCTCCTCACCCAAGGTGAAGGCAAGGCTGGCTTCCTGGGCCCCACCCTTCTTTAAGAAGTATAAGCTCTCTCAAGTGGGAGAGGGCACAGCCTAGCCCCACTTCCCACTCATTAGGACATGGACCAGGCAGTCAGCAAGGCTGAAGGAACATAGGCACCCAGGCCTTGTCCTGACCCCCCTTCAAATACTGTCATAAATGGGGCCCAGAGAGATACAGCCACTGCTGCTTGGCCTGAGCCAGAAGCTGGAGGTGACTCTCACCCCGATGCTCTGCCAGGGGCTAGCTGAATCAGCCAGGCAGGTTCCCCTCCATCAAGGAGACAGCACTAGAGAGACCACCTGCAAGCCCCTGACTCCCAGCCACCTCAGCAATTGAAATAAGCCATCATCACCTCCTACTATTTCAGGACTAGCTGCAAAACATGCCCTCCTCCCCACCCCCTCCACCGCGCCACTCACGCAGAGTCTCCACAGCATTCCAAGTAGAGGGGAGGGTTTAAAAAGGCGACAGCATCAGCTCTTGATTGTTGACATTCACAGGAACCATAATAAGAAATCATGGCGAGATGTGGCCTTGGCTCATTTCCATGTCTGTGTCACGCTCAGGGTTCTGAGACAAGGTGAGGTCCCAGCTGGCTGGGGCAGGAAGGACAGCGCCCAGTACCCTACCTCATTAACTCTTTCTGGTACTGATGAACTTCTGTATCCACCCCTTCCTTAAGACCAGAGCCTGATTTTGGGGGTTTTGCCTAATTTTCAGAGAGCCAGGAAAACAAAGGGAAGAGCTGTCTCTACTGGGCCGAGGGGCCAGTAGAGTGTGGAGGTAGGAACACAGTGGGGTGTGTGTGTGTGATGGTTTCAACAAGAAGTTAGGCAAAGAGGAAGGGCTCACTCGATGAGAAGCTGATAGGAAGACTGTAAAACAACAGAAAGTCCAATAACATGCAATCAAAGTAGGAAGCAAGAAACACAGCCCTTGGTCTCAAGGAGAATACATTGGCAGATGTCGTTAGGGGCCATGGGGTGTGAGGTGTGTGCACAGTGTGAAGTGCCCACAGTCTTCATGATGTGATATGCGCCTGTAATGCCACCACTCAGGAGGATGAGGCAGGAGGATTCGAGTTCCAGGCTAACCTGGGCTAAACATAGTGAGACCTTGTCTCAAAGAAAAACAAAAGAAAAAAGGAAGAGGAGGACCAACCTTCACAGCCCTAGGAAAGAGGCTCACAAATCCTAGCCTGAATGTCAGCATAGTGACAGCACCTTCACAGGAGCGCATGGCAGAGAAGAATTATGCCCACAAACACAGAGGCACAGGGAGCTATCTCCAGACGGCTGCAGGAGACGTCCAGCAACCTCTTCCTGGAGCCAGGCATCCCAAGGAAAGGTCAATGTCTGCTGCTGAGTCCTTGCAGGCTCGTTTCCTCTATTGTCCACCATGGCCACCAGTCTGTAACTCCATGTGGGGTCCATCTCTTCTGAGGGGTATCAGAAGCTCATGGTAAAGGATGGGATAATCAACAGAATGTTCCTTTTTCAAATACAATATTAATTTTGAAAAATGTTTATTGGGCTGAAGAGATGGCTTAGCGGTTAAGGCATCTGCCTGCAATGCACAAGAATCAGAGTTCCCAGATTCCCCATAGAAAGCACAAGAGGGTGCATGTGTCTGGAGTTCATTTGCAGTGGCTGGAGGTCCTAGTGCGCCCATTCTCTCTCTGTCTGCCTCTTTCTCTCTCTCTCTCTCTCTCAAATAAATAAATAAATAAATAAATAAATAAATAAATAAATAAATAAAATATTTACAAAAAAAGAAGGCTGGGTGTGGTGGCGCACGCCTTTAATCCAAACACTCAGAAGGCAGAGGTAGGAAGATTGAGTTCAAGGCCACCCTGAGACTACAGAGTGAATACCAGGTCAGCCTGGGCTAGAGCGAGACCCTACCTTGAAAAACAAAACAAAACAAAACAAAAAAAAAACAAACAAAAAAAGAAAACATTTATTTATTTGACAGAGAGAGGGAGGGAAGGAGAGAGAAAGACAGAGACAGAGAGACAGAGAGAGACAGAGAATGGTGGGTATGCTAAGGCTTTTTGCCACTGTAAACAAACTCCAGATGCATGTGCCACTTTGTGCATCTGGCTTTACAAGGGTACTGGGGAATGGAACCCAGGCTGTTAACTGTTGAGCCATCTCTCCAACCCCTACAATATTATTTTAAAATTTCAAATAGCATGGAAAAAGAATGTGGATGGCTCCTGGGTTTGGAGAGGTCTACTAAATTGCTTCAAAGCCCTCTGGAACAAGGCAAAGGACCCACTAGCTCCTGGCCAGGAGACTCCACATCAAAGGGGAGGAGCCTTGGTCTCACAAGGGGGGATGGAGTTGGGGAGGGGAGACAAGAGTTGATGCTGTTTCTCCCCAGAGGTGATTGAGGACTAGAAGCCAACATTCATAAATACACATTCAGTTCCCCCCCCCATACAAACCCACCTACTTGGCTAAGGCAAATCCTTCCTGGACCCCTCATCAGCTCCTTCCAGCTTTGCTTCTGCACCCCACTGGTCAGCAGTGATGGGTCTCCTTTCCAGGCCAGGAGACGGTGAGGGCAGGAAAAGGCCTAGGTGGCTAAGGAAACCAGCTAACATCAATCTTGCTCGCTGCTGTGTGGTTAGAGTTACAACTTCTAATGATGATAATAGCCACCATTTATTGAGCACTTATTCCATGCCTGGCACGACGCTCAGTGCTCAACACACATTATCATTATCACATTTAATCTTGGTGACTTTCACAATGGCCCTGTGAGGCAGGCTTGATGACTGAACATCGTGGGTGAGGAATTGAAGGCCCAGAGAGCTGGGCTGCTTAGCCAAGTTCGCATATGGAAGAGACGGCAGAGCAGGACCAGGGCCCTGGTTGATAACATGAAAGTAAGATTGGACTAGGGGTACAGCTCAGTGGGAGATGCTTGCTAACACTAACACGTGTGAGGTCTCAACACTGACAACAGCCAACCAAAAGGAAGAGCTTATATAAGGCAGGTTTTGTGATAGGCTCAGTGTGAGTGTTCAATGTGGATTGGGCTTTTAGCAAGATCAGAGCTGATGCATAGGCGCTGGGGTGTTGGTTGGGGGTCACTTAAGTCAGAAAGTGCAGGGTAAGGCCTCAGTTCATCTCATATGAGCTCTGGAACCTGCACATTAGCAAGGAAGCTTGCAGGCTTGGGAAATGGATGTCACCGGTTGAGGGGGCCAGCAAGGGATGCTGGTGGATGGAGTAATCCCCAGAAAATAAACTTCCCATGCAGATGCTGGTCCCAGAAGGAAGGCGATGCTGGGAACTGAAATCCTCAATCAAAGCCAGCCTTACCTCCCCCGTCAGGCCCTATTACATAACCAACTTCTGCTTTACAGAAACCCTGAGGTGGGCCTCCCAAGGTCAATTTCTCCCCATAAGCACCTGCTGCCAGGAAGTCGCCTGGCCTGGGTTCTGCTAAGGGAGCCTGGTTCTCTGAGACACCACCAAGGAACAATGGTCATTTTGTTTTCTTTCCTGATCCCCTCAGCAGCCATGAGAGATCATGGTTGCCAGCAGGCCTGCCTCCTTGAGGACTACCATGAAACCTTGCAGGGTGGGGAGGGAGGAAAGGAGTTGGGGGGGGGTGTTGTTGAAGTTCCAGCTCGGGTGGCTGGGCAGATACTAGCTCCAAAATCCTATGGTTTCAGGACAGCCAATCCATGTGGTACTTTGAAATATGTATATCATTCCCATTTCCTGACATGTATATCCTAAGGCCCTGGGATCTCTTTCACAATAAAAATGTCTTTTGAAACTGGGAGTAGTGGTATATGCTTACAATCCCAACATTGGGAAGTTGAGGCAGGAGGATTGCTATGAGTTACAAAATATTTTCTTTTTAATTTAATTGAAAGGAGAGAGAGAATGAGTGTGCCAGGGCCTCTTGTCACCGCAAATGAACTCCAGACACATGTGCCACTTTGTGCATATGGCTTTACGTGGGTACTGGGGAACCAAACCATTAGGCTTTGCAAACAAGCTCTTTAACCATTGAGCCATTTCTCCAGCCCCTGCCATGAGTTTTAAGCCAGCCTGGGCTACAATAGTGAGTTCAAGGCTGGGGATATAGGTCAATTGGTAAAGTTCTTACCTAGAATGCACAAAGCCCTGGGTTCGATCCCCCGCACCTTATAAACCAGGTATGGAAGCACATGCTGAAATCCTAGCACTCTGCAAGAGGCAAGAGGATCGGAAGTCCAAGGTCATTCTCCAATACATAATGAGTATGAGACCAGCCTGGGCTACATGAGTCCCTGTCTCAAAAAAAATAATAGAAACAAGCAAATCTTTTGTATGCCATTGAGGTAGCTGGTGACTTCTAAGATAGCTCAGGAATGAGCTTGTCACCAGAAAGACTTGATTGCATGATTACAGAGTTGGGACTTTAATCCCACCCCCAACCTCAAGGGAGGGGAGTGAGCTGAAGGGTGAGCCAATTGCCATTGGCCAAGGATACAATCAGTCATGCCTATGCAACGAAGCCTCCATAAAACCCTCAAAGCACCAGGTTCTGGGGACTGCCACACAGGGTGGTGCACCCTGGGAGGCATGGAGGCCCATGTCCCTCCCTCACACCTCCCCTCTTCCTCCAGATGCTCTGCTGTGTCCTCTCTAATACACTGGAAATGTGTTTCCCTGAGCCCCGTGGGCTCTCTTAGCAAATCGGTCCCATCCAAGGAAGGAATTGTGGCCCTTTGGTGAGAAGTTCCAGAGGCCAGACTTGTGGGGAGCATTTGAAGTGGGGCACAGTCCTATAGGCAAGAGTTCTGACAGAACCAGAGGCCACGTGGTGGAAATGGATCCCCACATGTTTGGTGACCAGAAGTCCCAGACACGCGCTAGGCTGAGTGACTGTGTGAGAACAGAAGGAAACCCCTTCGATTTTCCCTATATTTTTAGAGACTACAAAGACACAAGTCCGGTCTCCCTGGAAGGGTGAGGCAGGGTAGCCTTTCACCACTCTGTCCCTAGAATGGGACAACAATGTCTGCTATGGTCAGGGCCAATGATGTCAAGGCCCTGGATTAGGCTAAAGGGATGGTGGGTAATGGGGAGAGAACAGGAGACTAACACATATGTGTGAACACACACACACACACACACACACACACACACACACACACACACACACACACACACACACACACACAGTCTTCCAGCCAGGCCTCTCCTCCCCCTCCAGCCTCATGTGCCCCTCGGCTAACCATGCCCGCCAGGCCTGCTCCATGCATCGCTGTCTTCGCCCAAAACTGCGGTACGCTCTTGCTGCCAGGCTTTTGCCCAGGTTGAACCCCGTGCCCGGTGAACATTTGCATGTCCTGAGGGCTGACTCAGAGGTATCCTTCTCGGTGACCTATGCCTTGGGCTCCCCAGGGAGGCACTAGTGTCTTTCCTGATGCCCCTCAGCACTGACCATATACACTGGTCTCTCCTACGACCATAGCTCCTATGGGTGCTGGGGATCAAACCCAGAGCTGTGCACATGCTAGGCCAGTGTTCTACCCCTTAGCAGTGCCCTCCCTCAGGGACAGCACCTTTCATATGAATTCTTTATTTTTTTTTTTTTTGTTTTTTGAGGTAGGGTCTCGCTCTAGCCCAGGCTGACCTGGAATTCACTATGTAGTCTCAGGGTGGCCTCCAGCTCACAGTGATCCCCCTGCCTCTGCCTCCCGAGTGCTGGGATTAAAGGCGTGTGCCACCACACCCGGCTCACATTTAATTCTTAATGTTCAGTAGGAGCCTCGCACAGGTTGGCTGGCAAGGGAGGGGCTGAGTGCCAAGGTTCTACAGGGCGAATTCACGCTATGCCTGGACTCTGGTGTCTTCTGATAGCATTTAAAGAGGGAAGAGATGTTATTTTAGGGACCCAATCACATCTTCTGCATTCTTAGTAGAGGCTCTTTGTTGTTTTGTTTTTTTCGAGGCCGCATCTTACTCTACCCAGGATGACCTGGAACTCACTTTATAGTCCCAGGCCTTCAACGCATGGTACCCTCCTACCTCTGCCTCACAAATGCTGGGATTAAAGGTATGTGCCACCACACCTAGCTAGGAGAGGCTCTTTTTCCCAGAACAATCCCAGTGTGCACTGGTGGCATGGAATTCCTTGATCCGTGTGAGAATGGAGACCAGGCCGTAAGGATAAAGAGGTGGGGGAACGCGGAACAAGAGTGGTATCGTAGAAGGGAGGGATGGACTGGGATACTGTGAAAGCATCCAAACTATGGCAGCAGGGAAGCCTTGGCTTAGTGCCTCCAAGGAGCGCCTCATTCTTGATTTCACCACCCCAGACAGATCATCCAGAGGACCCAGGCCTCGTTTCCTGAGCCTGGCCTAGACCTCAGTATACTGTAGATGCTTCATAAAAGTTTAAATGAGGAAGCGAAAACCGCCAGTCCTGGGGGCAGGTCCTGGGGAAGCCGCACCCTGGAAGGCAAGCTGAGGTGGCAGGGAAGACATGTCTGCTGTCAGGAGCCCAGTGGAAAGAGCAACGGTCCAGGACTCAAGGAGACAAGGAGAAGATGGTGGATGGAGATCATCAGAACAGGACAGGCCACTGGTAGCCAGGACCCAAAGGAGGCTGGAAGGACCCAGGCACAGTCATGTGGCTTGAAGCTGGGTTCCAGACAACCACTTGCCTGAGGAGCTGCTGGGCCTCAGAGAGCAGTGAGGAGTGGGAGGCCTGGTGGGGCTGCAGATGAAAGTGCCCAGTCCACGTCCCCCTGAAACCATCAGCACAGACCCCTGGCCAAAGTCGAGAGACTGTCCACACCTCCCAGTGCTGCCCCTACCAACACAACATGGTGCTCACATCCCTCAGCAGCTCCACCTGTCCTAGGGGTACAGCCTGGGCCCCTCTGGCTTCCTGAGACTCCTGTAACTCTCACAGGCTGATGGGTGCTCTCTCTAGTGCCGAGGACACAGCCAGGAAGTACCTGTTGGAATGGCTTTGTTTTTATTTGAAAAATCCAGCAGGCTAGACAAACACCCTGGAGCTTGTAACATTCTGAGAGCAAAGGCTCTAATGATTAATTAGGGACCCTGGTGACAGGCCCAGAGCTCCAAGGGCAGCAGTGACAGGTCAGGGCCAGGTGACATCAGGCCAGGTGGGTGGGGTTTGGCCTTCCAGCATCATATTTCATTTATGCTGTGAAAGTCAGCAGGCTGCAGCTAGGGAGGGGACTGAGGGCTCAGGCAACCATGTGGAGACACATAGACTTGATCCCACAAGCAATAGGGAGGGGGAGGGGAAGGGGGAGAATGAAGTGAGCAGAGCAGTACTTCAGGTGGAGCAGGGAATGAACTGGCCGTCAGAGCTTGGGAGGGAATCCCACCATGCAGAGCAGTCCCTTCCCAAGGGCTCAGGCCTGGCGTCCTAAAGGGCCAGCCAAACTCCCCCCTGCACTTCAATGGGGTGTCTGGGCAGAAGGGACTCTCCTCCTCTGCCTCGGTTTCTCCATCTGCAGCCCTGGGAGAATCCTCCCTCCATAGGTAGATGACAAAGGGAAGGGAAGAATTTGGAAGGAAGAAGACTAAAGACCCCTCCAAAGCCCCTTTACAGGCCTGGTTCCTTTGGGGTTTTGAGGGGTGGGTGGTGAGGGTGAAAACCAGGGCCTCTTACAAGGCTAGCCAAATACTCTGCCACTGAGTTAAATCCTGGGGGCTTATTCTTGGTTCTGAGGCTGGGACTACTAGAAGCTTCCAGGAGAGGAATTGGTTTCCTCTCCCCTCAACTCCCCATCAGCATGGCTGCCTTCTTTGGGACAGGACAGGCTACATGTATCCTAAGCTATAGTCAACGAATAGCCAACAGATGTAGGGAACCATCACGGGAAACCAAGTGGTGATGGGAAAGTGTCAAAGCCTGGCAGCTGGCAGGGCAGCCGGCGAGGTGTGTGGCGCTGAGCCATGCCATGGGCTGGAAATGTCATTACCTGCTATTTACCACAACAGAGGACAAGCGAATGCAGAGAATTACTGCCCCTAAGAACCACTAAACAGATTGGCCAACGGCACTTCCTGCTGCTGGAGCCGTACATGGCTTCACCAACCAGACCTCAGCAGTCCCAGGGGAAACACAGCAACCGTATTGTCGGGGGCTGGGGAAGGAGGCGGGGTTCAAGGGGCTGTCATTGCAGCCCAGCCTAAACAAGGCACCTTACTCATGGGCTACAGGAACTCTGCTCAATGAGGAGCTGAGCCTCAGGGAGTCTCGAACCCAAACCCTGCAAAGCTCACACATGTCCAGGCATCTCTGGGTCCTGGCAAACCAGGGCAGTGCCTCAGGCCTGCTGGGTAGGGGACCCTGCCTTGGGGAGCACATGCTGGTACCAATCTCTGTTCCAGAACCTGCTGTGGACTATGGTCATTCCTGATGTTGGGACACCCCATCTGCAAGCTGGCACCCTACAGCACCTTCCTTCAAGGTCTCCCACATGCCTTCTGCTCTCCTGACTTGCCAAAGGCTGATCAGAGCTGGAGAAGTCACTTGGGCCACCACAAGTGAGTCATCTCTCTAAGCCTCCATTTCTCCATGGAGAAAATGGGAGGAAGTACTACGTTTGGCCTAATGTCCCTTGGGGGCCATGAGGGACACAGGACTTCACAATGTCAGAGGCAGAGAGCATGCACAGGTATGGCATGGGGGGAGAGGGGGTAGCTTCTAGAGGCTGATGGTAAAGGTGCAAGGGCAGCTGGGCCTGAGCTGCACAGGAGGAAACTGCTGGAAGATTCTCTGCTCTAAGCCTTTCCTCTTCTAGGAAGATGTGGATGGGCGGGGGGGGGGGGGGGGGGGGATGTCATTCAGGGTCACACAGAGGAACTAGAACTGTGACCAGGCCTGACGTTCTTACTCCTACATTCATGGGACAGGGCAGGCACAGCAAAGATGGATTTTACTTGAAGACACAGGCAACATGGCTCCCACCCCATCTGTGATTTACATGAGGAATAAGGAGCCTGCAACTGCATTTATGTCATGGTGGATGTGTGGGTGTGTGATGGGTGGTGAGCAGAGGGTTTAGGTCATGGTGGATGTGCAGGTGATAGATGGGGTGGTCAGCAGAAGGGTACAAAAGGAAATGCAGAAGGCTATGGGCCCTGGGAGATTCAGACTAAGGCCTGCGATTAGACTGAGCAGACAACAGGATGAGCAGTCTGCTAACTCGGAGGGTGGGTGTCACCCAGTCTGGCCCCACCAGGCTGTGTGGGCAGTCTGAGGAAAAAGGGCTAAAGTCAAGTATAAAAACTCCCTTATTTACATGATTCTTTAAAATGAGTTAGATATATGGGCCTAGGGCTTGACTTTGAAATATCAGCAAGCAAAGAAAAATACATAAGGGAAATTACAGAATAAAAAATTTATCTGACAATATGACCCAGTTACACCACTTTCTGGCATATACCCTAAGGACTCTACTCATTACTATAGAGATCCTTGTCATCCATGGTTATTACAGCTCTATTCACAATAGCTAGGAAATGGAACCAGCCTAGATGCCCTTCAATTGATGAATGGACAATACAGATGTGGTCCATTTACACAATGGAGTTTTATTCAGTTGTGAAGAAAAATGAAATAATGAAATTTGCAAGGAAATGGATGGATCTGGAAAGGATTATACTAAATGAGGTAACCCAGACTCAGAAAGCCCAACACCGCATGTTCTCTCTCATATGTGGGTCCTAGCTACAGATGTTTAGATTTGTTCTGAGTTGGAGTAACAGTCAGTAGTACAGGGCAGGAAGCTAGACAGGGCTGTGAGGTTGCAGGTAAGGGAGGGGAGAGCCTAGGAGGAGGGTGGTAGATATGTAAGTGGAGGGCAGAATGCGGGTGGAATGGTCTAACTGGGGTCAGGGGAACGGATGGAAGAGAGGAGGGATGGAAGGAGGGTTAATTAAAATGTAAGGTATTATGGATAAACCATATGGAAACCTACCTCTTCGTTAGCTAACAATACACAAGTAAAAAAGAGAAAGTTTGGGCAGAAGTATCCTGTGGAGGTGGGTAATGTGGTACCCAGAAGCCACAATTTTTACTAGAAAATTCCAGTGCCAGAGGTGGAATACCTTCCAGTGAGTTGTAGGCCAGGGAGGCTCCTGATGTCCCTAAAACATTACAGGCCATTCCCAAGGCTCTTGGTTGTCCACCAGAACTATATGGTAAGACCCTATTGCTGAAGACTTCACATGCTCGGGCTGCCGGTCACTGAGATATCAAGCTGAAACTGAGCTAGAAACCTGCTCCCTGTTGACTAGCCTATTGGAGGAGAAAAGTCATCAATGGTCCTAACCAGCAGTGGACCCTGCAAGGTCTACAGCTGACCAGCCAGGCCAAATGTACCAACAAGTATAATGGTGGTATGCCTGTTATGGGGGAAACCCAACTACTTTCTGGATTTGAGACCCATTCCATGGGAGGGAATTCCTGCCTGGCACTGAAATAAAAGGATAACACCAGCCCCCCAATTACTTAAAACTTTTGTTTCATAATTTCTCTTAGTGTTTTGAGTCTCTACCCTGATGTTCCTGTCTTAATGCAGGTGTAGGCTCTGATTACTGCCATATATATATATATATATTTTTTTTTTTTCGAGGTAAGCTGACCTGGAATTCACTATGGAGTCACAGGGTGGCCTCGAACTCGCTGGGATTACAGGTGTGTACCACTACATCTGGCTCTGTTTTTGTCTCACTCTCCCATACGCCCAAACTACTAGCTATGCCAAGTGACTAAGTGCCTACCAACCCTGCACTTCCTCTGCAGAACAGTGCCTACCCCAGACCTGCTCTGCCCAGCGCCACCTCCTCACCCCTCCCAAGCTGCTGTACATGCACCAGAGGCCACCGGGCTTCTCCTGGATCTGCTCTGGGGTTCTGCCTGCCTTCCACTCCTACGTGGAAGTCCCCCCATGGTGCTGCTAACTGCAAGCTAGGGCACCAGGGACAGACCTGGCATGGCCACCTCTCCATCAGGAGTCAGGTAGGCACAGGACAGGGAGACAGCATCAGTCTACCAGAGGGTTGAGTGGTCTCCAGCCCACCCTCCTTTGTCTGGTGACCCTGGGTGGAAGGTGGCATGCTGAGGTGAAGGGCATGGGCTCTGGACTTCACTAAACAGCAGTTCTTTCTTTGGGAGAAGAAAAGCCTGCAGGCCTCAAACAGCAAGAAGAAAGTCCACCTTAATGGAGATGTCCTGCTTATCCACCCCACACAAGACGGCTGTTCCAAGACGATCTTTGGTGTCTGGTCCACTCCTCCCATCTGGCAACAGGAGCCAAGTCAATTCCTGCCAAACAGCCTCGGTGACATGCAAGCCGCCAGAGTGGGCTCCTCAGGGCAGAGGAATTAAGTGACTTTTTCTGGGAATTTAGAAAACATCAATGGCTGAATGAAAAAATCCATCTTTGTAATAAGGCACAAACACGCGTCTTCCACATTGAATTAGGTCGAGGAGGAAAAAGGACGCAGCGAGGCCAGTTTGGAGGCAACTCTGATGAAATGGCCATTGCTCAAGGCTGGGCTGCTTCCATGCCCTCCCTCCTCTCTCCACAGGGGATAAAGAGCTGCAGATTAGGTTTGGACAGGGAGTGGGGGATGGGAGCCACACGTGACTTTTCACTACACTTCTATTCCCTGTAAAAGACGGCCTCCTCCTAACCCTTGCCCACTGCTGGTGGGAATACAAAGCCATGCGGCCATGATGGAGAGCAGTGTGGTGGCTTCTTACAAAAATCACACAGACCAGTGGGATGCAACAATCTCGGGAAGATCCCTGTACAACCATGCTGTACACAATAGCCAAAACATGGGAACAAGGTAAGCCTCCATCACAGATGAATCTATCAGCAAACTGTGGACAATATGCACCATGGAATGGTAGTCAGGAGGGGACTTCTCATGAGTCATTTGCTACAGAGTTGAAGCATAGAGGGCTCTGGTTAAATGCAGATCCTAGTTTAGGAGTTCCGAGGGGGTTGGAGACTGCATTTCCAGCAAACATCACCACCCTGCTGGTCCTCAGCCCACACTGAGTAGCAAGGACCCCATCACAACCTGAACTCTCCCCTCACCACCCTGCCACCTCTACCTGCAGGAGGAGGGGCTCTCTGACAACTGGGTGGGGAGGATTTTCAAATCTTCACAGGACCTTCCCAGAGGTCAGCTTTGCTAACAGATGGCTAAGAGAGGAGGGCTGCATGCTGGGAGGAAGATGGTGATGGAAAGGGCAGCCCAGGGGCTGTGCCTACTCTGACTATCCAGGCCAGTGGCAGGCAGGAGGGTGACAAGGAAGTGCCATCAATCAGCTCCTTCCTTGGCTCAGCAACCACAAGTTCCTGACCCTGAACAGAAAAAAGGTGTTGAGGATTTTAGGGGAAATGGCATAGCCTCCAAACCCAACCCAGGGTTACTGCCAGCTCCCTGCAGTAGGACTCAGCTCCTCCTTGGAGCAATGTGACCTGAAGTCCATGGCAATAGGGATCAGGTGTGGTCCAGGCCCTTCCCTATAGGGCTCCTTCATGTTGAGCTGAAGTCATGATGCTCTCTCTCATGGTGCTATTGTACTGATAGCACATATGACCCAGGTCACTTCATAGGCAGCCTTTCTTGTGCCCACACCGTGACCAGGAAAAACTCCAACTGCTTTGATGACAATGCTGCCCTGGGCTCAGGTGGGTCCTCCTGCAGCCCTGCATGGCCTCCCATGGTTAGGAAGCTGGACTCTCAATTAGATGAAGACTGGCTGACTCAGATCATGGGCAATTAGGAGTGCCAGACCTCTTTAATTAACCAGCCAGCCCCTCTCCCTTCCCACCACGGCCCAGGGAAATGAGGCCAGGCAGCCTGGGCGTGCAAGCTCAATTACAGAGGACCACAGCTCTAGGGCCGAGGCGCCTTCCACCGCATGCTCATTAGCTTGTGGCTGCTTAATGCTGCCAGGGCTCTTGCTGGGGATGTGTCCGTGTCCCCAGGAGCTCCTGAGGAACTGTCCTCCCCCGCCAAGTCTTGCTCTGGACATTTTCCATGCCAGGGATCTCCCCAGCATCCCTTCTCTGCAGCTTGCCTAAGCACACATCTCCCAGTCCCAGAGCTGCAGGGACACTGCCCAATGTGAGGAGGGGGGAGTAGAGACAGAAGCAAAGATGATCTCAGAAATGGGTGACCCTGGAATGGAGGGCTCCTGGCACCCCGTGAGGCCCACAATCTGTGAGAGCTTTCCCAGCCCTACCCCAACTAATTATCCATAATCCATTACTTCCTTCCCCATGGAGGGCAAGGATCAGTATCGCCTCGAACTGGTGCCTCTTGCATTGGGCACCAGAGCAGGGTCCAGGAAGTATTTGCTGGATAAGTGGATGGATGATGTCATTCCTTCTCCCAGACCACAGAGCTCCTGTGAGGACTAAGGCTCTTTGAGGTGCCACATCAGGGCCTCTCCAGGGACCTGGATCTAGGTGAGCACCTCCTGATGTCTGTAAGCAGGATCTTCTTCTAGAGACGGTGGGTCAAAGCACTCTTCTCCTAACTGGTTCCACAGGCCTTAGCTTCTCAAATCTTCAAGCCCTGCCCATATTCTGGTGCCCAGGAGCAGGCCCCATCAGCCCTCCGAGGTCTCCTCTTCCAAGGCCAAGTCTGGCAGCATTCCTGCATCCTTTCTCTCTGAGCACGGGCCTCCTGCCCTCCTGCTGTTCAGTGGTTCCCACAGCCTCCACTGTGGGGTCCCACCCTCATCATGCCCTTTGCTCTCAGGCTCCTAAAGGAAGATTTACTGGCTGTCAAGGCCGGGAACTTAGCTCCCTATGGCAGTAGGTGTCAGCAATGTCACCTGGACAGTCAGGACCGGAGAGAAGAGACCACTGGGGATCCCCTCACTTCCGGATTCCCCTTACCCAGGAGTGCCACTCAGACTGAATGAGCCACTGATACCCACACTGAGGAGTATCCCTGCCAGCCCAGGACACCCAATGTGGATAACTACAAAGGTATGAAAGCCCAATTTAGCTACATAAATTTAGGAAAACAGACCAACTGTGGCAGCTCCAATTTGAAGTTCAAATAAACATGAATTCTGCCAGGCAAGGTGGAGCATGCCTGGGATCCCGGCACTCTCCAGACTGAGACAGGGGAAATGAGTGTTGGAGGCCAATATGGGCTAAGTATTGAAACTCTGCTTAAATAAACAAACAAATAAAAAACTAATTCTAAGAAAGTGGTACAATTGACTGAATTATGTATTCTCAAAATTCTAATGTTGAAACCGCAACCTTCATTGGGATTATATTGGAAGAGAGGGTCCTTAAATAAGGGATTACGGTTAAATGAGGTCCTAAGAGTGGAGTTCTGATCCAATATGATTAGTGTCTTTATAGGAAGAGGGAGAAAAGGTGCAGATCTTATGCTCTGTACCATGAGGACACATGGAGAGAGATTAGGTCAGGAAGATGGCAAATTGCCTTGGGCTTTCCAGACCCAAAACTATAAGGAAATACAGGTCTGGGTTGATTTTTTAAAATATTTTATTTATTTGCAAGGAGAGAGAGAGAGAGAGAGAGAGAGAGAGAGAGAGAGAGAGAGAGAAAGAAAATGGGCACACCAGGGCATCTAGCTACTGCAAATGAACTCCAGATGCATGTGCCACTTTGTGCATCTGACTTTATTTGGATACTGGGGAATCGAACCCAGGTCATTAGGCTTTGCAGACAAGCACCTTAACTGCTGAGCTTTATCTACAGCCCTGGGTTTTTTTTTGTTTTTTTTGAGGCAAGATCCTTAAACTTGAAATGTAGTTTCCAATCCTCCTGACTCTCCCAGAGCGCTGGGATTATAGGCATGATCCACCATACCCGGTCTTCTGCCATGCTGAGGATGGACCCCAGGCTTCATGCATGCTGGTCAAGACTCTACCAACCAATCCACATCCCCAGCCCCAGGGCGTGCTGTTTCTGGCAGTAGTCGGTGATGTTTTGTTATGGTAAGTCAGAGTGGGCAGCTCTATGGTTTCACTCAGTCTCTCCTGCAGCCCATGGCTACCGGGACTGTCTTGTGGCTAGTGTATCATCTGAGCAGGGAGGGCCTCTGAGGGCCTAGTCATGATGACAGTGACAGGATCCTTTGAACCTTATAGTCAAAGGCTGCCTTAGCCAACTGATCCACTTATCATATCCACCTGGTGCTGGTGCTGACCCTGTCTTACAGATGGAGAGATGCAGGCCCAGAGATGTGAAGTATGTCATACAAGGTCACTCTGAGGTGGCCAAGCTCTGGGCACAAGCACCTCACTCTCCTGCAGTTAGGAAAGACGAAAACAGCCCTCTCCGCAGCTTACTGGTGACCCCGAGACACAGGGTGGATCTTGTAGTCTAGGATTCATCCGGCCCTTCTAATTATTCCCATGTGCTTAGACATGCTGAAGACACCGACCCTCTCTTAGCATAGGAACTACGCCTCATCCCCAAGCCTACCATCCACCAATGACAGCCATCACCACCAAACTTGTCTCTGCTGTCACTGTGTCCAACAATAATCTACTCAACCTACAGTAGCTGCAGTCATAGCTTAAAAACAAAAGCAAGCCGGGCTTGGTGGCGCACGCCTTTAATCCCAGAGGCAGAGGTAGGAGGATCGCTGTGAGTTCAAGGCCACCCTGAGATGCCATAGTGAATTTCAGGTCAGCTTGGGCTAGAGTGAAAACCTATATCAGCTCCTCCCACCCCCCCAAAAAACAGAGTGCATACCGCCAGTGCTGAAATACTCCATGGCATCCCTCTCCTGACCTTGACTTACAAAGCTCTGTGGATCTGCCAAGCCCACCTCTCACTCCCTCTGTTCCAGAGACCTTCATTGGTTCCTTAAGCAAACCCAGCTGGTTCTGCCTCAGGGCCTTCGTGCCTACTGTTCCCTCTGCCCAGAACGCTTCCCAGGGCTGACTCTTGCGTTTCTAGCCAAGCTCAGAGAAGTCCTCCCTAAGCACCCAAAGTTACTTGTGATCATGTCACTCTGTTTAGATTCATGATGCAGTCCTCATTCTAACTGACATTATCTTAGGCTTATTCATTTACTTGTGTCCCTCTCCTCTCATCCCTGGAAAATAATCTCTAGCATAGCAAGTACTGCATCCATCATCCGGCAGCTGTCTGTGCAGGGCAAACCCTCTGCCATGTGAAGAGTGGACACAAGAATAAATAACACCATCTTCTTGGAGACAGACGAAGAAAACCTGCAAACCCATCAAACACCCCCCCACCCCGCTTGCCTGGGACCCTGAATATATCCTCTCTTCCCACCTCTGCCCTGGTACAAGTTCCCACAAAGGTGAAAGGGCTCTGCCTCCCACCCTGGCCAGCACCCAGCCTGGACCCACCTCAGCCAGCACCTAGTCCCCAGCCTGCTGGCAGAACTAGAACCACTCCCATGGAAACATCCTCTGACCAGCCCAGCTCCAGGGCATCAGGCGGTGGGGGAGGCGAGTCTGGAAGAACATTTCCCCCACACCCCACATCCAGCCAAGGCCCTCCCCTGGGACAGTCCCTGTTGCCTAGGCAATGGCTCTCTGAGGAGCAGCTGGCATTAACTCTTTGGCAGCCAGAGCAATGGCTTGGCTGTGTGGCAGAGGGCAGGCTGTTCCCAGGGAACTAGATATGGCCCTGCCCTTCTTCAAGGTCCCGCAAAGCTGAAATCTTTACAGCACTTGCGGGGTTGAGAGATGGACGGAGGAAACAAGTTTTTGTGGGCTGCAAAAGCAGAGTTCACAAAATCTCCCCACCTGTCCAAGTCCTGGGAACAAGGCAATCTAGGCCACTGTGCCCACCACCTACACAGCCTCTGGTCCAGACCCAACCCAGATCCCAGTAATCTACATGCCTCAGCCTAGTTCACCGCACATGACAGAGCCACACATACCTGCCTTTCCTGATTATTAAACTCTTTCAGGGCTGGGGATATAGTTCAGTGGTAGAGTATTTACCTCCCATGCTTGAGGACCTGGGTTCAATTTCCAAAACCACACACACACACTCACAAAGACAAACAAAAACCTTTCACATTCAGCCTTTGAAGCCACTGAAAATGCCCTGATCAAGGTTGCAAAAGTCTCAGTGTCTCAAGTTCATGTTTACTTCTCTGGATTTTCCAACTTTTATATAGACCTTTCAATCCTTATCACTCCACTCCACAGTTTATATTTTCTGTTATTTCTTCCAGTGATTTGTTAATTCCATGAAATTGGTTTATTTAGCTTATCTTTTTTTCCTTTTTTTTTCTCTCTCTTTTTTGTTTTAGTTTCTTTACCCAACATCATCTCAAGAGAGGTTTCTTTTCCTTCTATCTTGTTCACTAGCCAGGTTTAAACCCCAGGCTTAAAACAATGGCTGATGCATGGAAGTTACTTGAGGACAGGTTCCAAGAAAACTAGGTTGAGGGCTGGAGAGATTGTTCAGTGGCTAAGGTGCTTGCCTGCAAAGCCTAATCCCCAGTACCCACATAAAGCAGGATGTGCAAAGTAGCACATACATCTGGAGTTGGCAGTGGCTGGAGGCCCTGGCACACCCATTCTCTGTGTACAACTCTCTTCTATCTCTCTCTGCTTGTAAATAAATAAGTATTAAGAATATTAAAACTAGGATGAAAACAAGAAAAGGAGTCTGGCTCTGGAGAAGTGGTTCAGCAGTTAAAGGCACTTGCTTGCAAAGACTGCTGGCCTGGGTTCAATTCTCTAGTACCCAGGTAAAGCCAGATGCATAAAGTGGTGCATGCATCTGGAGTCCATTTGCAGTGGCTAGAGGCCCTGGTGAGCATTCTCTTTCCCTCTCTATCTCTTTTTGCTTGCAAAAAAAAAATTTTTTTAAAAAAAGGAGTGTGGAGAATAGCGGCTCTAACTAAAGAGGGCAGCAAAGGGGAACTCTTATGAGAATTCCTGTGCAACAGGAATAAGAACAGGAATAAGAATCCAGAAAGGTTTTTGCCAGGAGGAACAGTAAATGCAGGCTCCATAAGATGGGGAGGAAAACTGAGCAGCTGAATAATCTTGAAGATTGGAAGGCATAGGATTCTCTGAACAACAAGAAAAATGAAGGCACTTAGAAATTTTAGGAAAAACTGGGCTGGAGAGATGGCTCAGAGGTTAAGGCACTTGCCTCCAGTGCCTAAGGCCCCCGGTTCAATTTCCCAGGACCCACATAAGCCAGACCCACAAGGTGGGGGCCCTGGTGCGCTCTCTCTCTCTCTCTCTCTCTCTCTCTCTCTTTCTCTCTCTCTCTCTCTCATCTCTCTGCTTGAAAATGAATAAATAAAATATTTTTTAAGAAAGAAATTTTAGGAAAAACTAAAGTCATGTTTTAGAAAGTCTTGAACACAATATGAAACGATATTGGCACAATCTAGTGTAAGAGAAAAAGAAAAATATACTTGATCTTGCTGCAAAGACCATTTTTCTTTGAGTGACCTGGAATTAAAGCAAACAGATGGCTAGAGGAGGAAATGCAATTTTACCATACTACTTGGCCTTGAGGAAGAAAGTGCTTATCTTATTATCACACCTAATACCATTTACTGAGTGCCTGGATGCCAGGTAAGGTTTGAAGAACTTACATCTCATCCTCACAGCTCTCTGAGGCACATGGATTGCCTTTATGTTGCAGCTGAGACTTGAAAGGCCATATGGCTGGTATAACAGCTAGAGTCACGCCCAGAGGTCCACTCTGCAGAGCTGGCCCCAGAGGCCAGACCATCCAGTCTCCATCTTGCAAATGATCCCACATTCATGCATGAATGAATGCATGCTTAGATGCATGTGTGCATACATACTCTCCTGGAACTCTGCTCCCAAGGGCAAAGTCACAGGGCAGCAGGGCTGGGTAGCCAGGACAGGGCCTTACCTTCCTGCAGTCTTTGCAGAATACGGACGAGCTGCCTAGGAAGCCCAGCACCTCCCCGCACAGCAGACACTGCGAGAGGCCGTTGCCCAGCACGTTCCGCCGCATGGTCTCCAGTCTCTCCACCAGTCGCCTGTGGCACAGGTCAGAGTCAGAGGGAGCATGCTTCCCACTCTCGGGCACAGTTGCCACAGGACCCCCAAACAATATGCTACATGCACTGTTCCCTCACCTAGGCTACTCTTCCCTTCCTCACTCCTTCCAAGGCTGACTCCTAATCACTCCTTCACTCACCATTAACCGAGAGCCTACAATGTGACAGACACTTGAAATATTGCAATAAACAGGCCAATGACACGCATGGTCTCTGTCCTGGAACTTCAGTTCAAGAAGGGGAAAATGTAAGACATGGACCAATAAGTCAGCGCTGGGAGGGGGAGCAGGCATGGTACACGTGGCCAGGGAAGATGCTCCAAAAACATATGAACTGAAAAGCAGGGAGGCTTCCATGCTGAGGCTCAGCTGAGACAGGGCCACCAGTGAAGAGGTCCTCGGGGCCGCTGCCCAAGGGCTACGGGGCACAGTGAGACTGGAGGAGCGAGCAAGGGCGCGAGCATTTGTGTGTTTGGTAAGGCACAAAATGGAGCTTGGCTTGAATCTTAAGTCTCTGAAGGAGGGGATCACCTTGATCCAAGGGGTGCTGTGGAAAGCTTAGATAATGAGGAGAGTGGAAGGTAGGAAGTCAGGAGAAGACTATGGCCAACCAGGGAAGAAGGACAGAAGCCCTGGCTGTATCTCACAGGCTGCCCTGATGGCCTGGCATGGGAGTGGAAGGGAGAGACCCAGGGTGACATGTCTGTGTACCTGGGTAGGTAAGAAGCTGGAGCAGGAGAGAAAAACGGTTACTCTTGGAAACTTCCAGACGCTGAGCATCCGGGAACCCCACTAACCCTGGTGAGCACCCCTCCTGGGGTCCTCATCACACTATAACCCCCCCATGTGACACCCTGAAAATAAACACTATAGCCTCCAGCGTTCAAGGTCAGCCCAGATCCCTGGTAGGCACTCAGGGAGGAGATCTGAAAGATGTAAAGCTCCAGCCAGGTTAGATTGGGAAAAAAAAATCAAGCAAGAAAAATTTAGTCCTTATGATATATAAGCCCTGTTTGACTAAAACGATAATGACACGTCCATTTTCTCGAGGAGTTACAGATAGGAAACTGTTAGCACAGTAGTCATCTTTCCAGGGGGACCTTCACCTTCTGAAACCGTGTTTCAACGGTGTCTGATTTTCAAAAATGATCATGTAACTAACAGGAAGACATGAATAGAAAAAGAACAAGGCCAGGCGAATGAAATGAATTCCTGCCCAACGTGACACAGAGCACTGTGCTTTCCTGCATGCGCTCCTCTGTATCTTTCAGAGTTTCTGGGAAATAGAATTGCTTTTATAATTAAACATACACCAAAAAGAAAAGGAAAAAGAAAAAGACACAGCAAAATATTGGAAGACCGAGTCATGGCCCAGGCTGGGTGACCTTGGCCCAGAGGAGGGCTGAGAACGCTGCTGCAGAATGCCTCCTGCTGGAGCCTTGGGTCGGGCCATGTATGCGAATTCCTCTCACCTGAAATAGTCCCTCCCCAAGGGAAGCCCAGAGACCCAGGAGGTCAATAAGCTGGGGAGACCTGAGGTTATATAAAGGGTAAACAAAGGCTTGGGGTGGGGAGAGGCCCACAAGTCATGCAGTGAGCCCAGAGATACAGCTTGTCACCTATGCCAGGGTGGGCTTGGGTGACGCAGTGGCCTTTCAGTCATGTGTGTTCCTGTAAGCAACTCCTCACGGGTGCTCTAGCAACTCCTCATAGGTGCTCTATAAGCAGCCCCTCATGGGTGCTCTGTAAGCAACTCCTCATAGGTGCTCTGTAAGCAGCCCCTCATGGGTGTTCTGTAAGCAACTCTTCATGGGTGCTCTGTAAGCAGCCCCTCACGGGTGCTCTGTAAGCAACTCCTCATAGGTGCTCTGTAAGCAGCCCCTCATGGGTGCTCTGTAAGCAACTCTTCATGGGTGCTCTGTAAGCAGCCCCTCACGGGTGCTCTGTAAGCAACCCCTCACGGGTGCTCTGTAAGCAGCCCCTCATGAGTTCTCTGTAAGCAGCCCCAATAAACTCATTGGTTCACCAAAATGGGATTTTGGTGCAATCATTCTTTGAGATGTTGTCTGAGCCCTATCTGGGGTGAAGACGTGTGTGTTCATGATCAGCCTTAAGTCCCTTGACAGAAAAGGGGGCAGAGCCCACAGCTGGTGTAATACGCTCTGCCAGGCTCATTTACACCCCCGTGGCCTGGGACTCACAAGTCAGTGCATTCCCCAGTCATGTAGGGGTACGCTGAGACTTGGAGGGTGAACTGGTACCCTGTCTACATTCCAGGGCTTCTAGCAGAGTTTAAGACCTCCCACTCATGCCCACTGGCCCCCTCCAGCACCAGGACCCAGTGCACCAACCTCCTCGCCCATGGGGCTTCCCCCAGAACCCCTGCGCTCCTGCCAGGCGGCTCTCACCCTATTCTCTGCTGCTCCAGGACATCAAGCCGCTCTGCTCTCTGGATCACCTGCAAGATGACCTCCAGCTCGGCGGGGCTCAGACACTGGCTCTTCCTCTGCTTCTCTGTCTGGTACGTGTGTACAGACCAGCCCGTCTGCAGCCTTGGGAGAGAACACCGCTGGATGTGAGGTGGTACCCTTCCACACTCATAAAGCCCCCCAAGAATGGCATGGGGACAACCCAAATGTGGTCAGAGTCCATAATGAAAGTTTTGTTATTATTATTATTATTATTATTATTATTTTTTGGTTTTTTTGAGGTAGGGTCTTGCTCTAGTCCAGGCTGACCTGGAATTCACTATGTAGTCTCAGGGTGGTCATGAACTCATGATGATCCTCCTACCTCTGCCTCCCAAGTCCTGGGTTTAAAGACGTGCGCCACCACACCTTGCTCATGAGAGTTTTGATAAGGGTTGGGTAGGACCTGTTGTCTCCCCAGCCTAAAGGGGAGTCTCTGGAGGGCCAGGCCCTGTCCTCTGGGGCCCCACCATCTCTCTGCCTTTCACACTGTGCACACCCCATTCGTACTTAAGCCATACACGCCTCCCCCGTCAGGCCTCCTTCTGCCTCAGGGCCTCTGCACATGCTGCTCCTTCTGTCTGGAACTTTCCCCATGATTCCCTCTGACATGTACTTCAGTGTCTCCTCAGTATTTTCCCAACCCTCTACTGTGAACCATCACCATTAAAATTGCTGCACACATCAAGTCTCTGTACACTGCTTACCCTCCCTCCCCACCCCTGCTTTCCTACAAAGCACTAAGTGGTCAGGGTGGCCGGGTAACTGGAACTTAGGGAAGATCCTCAGGTCTTGGAGGGGAGGGTTAGGGAACAGCTCCCAGCTCCACTGGGAGCTCCACAGTGGGTTGTTTGTACCACTTTCCCCTCAAGGAGACCACCAGGCCTATGGGCAGCACGCCAGGCTTCTCCACTCTCAGAGGAGGCTGAGTCTGAGGTTGGAAATGAAGGGGACACTGGAGTCAAGGGGAACAGTTGACCTCTAAGATGCTGTGTAAGAGCTAAGTTGCTCCCAGTGCTGGGGAAGCTAACTCATGAGCCTGACGTCAAAGCAGAGGGGGACAGGAGCCCACCTCATCACTGGCCCCCCTTGCTGCAGGGGCAGGGTCTGGGGAGCTGGAGAAGCTGAGCCATATGGGTGAAGGGGACAGATTAGCTGTAAGGCAGATGCCTGCAAAACACGCACGACACCACTCTTTCTGGGCGTTTCAGATGGATTTCTCTCTGTACCTTTGATGTTTCAGTTCTGTCCCCTGCAGGCTCATAACAGCTAATTGCAAATTTCTTAAACTTGGTCCCAGCTGGGAAATGCCGGCTCCCGTAACTGGCACAGTTTAACAGCTGCAGGGCTGTTCCTGGACCCATCAGATGCCAGGGCAGCACCTGTCAGAGGACCGGGGAGGGACTGGCAGGCAGGAAAGGCACCCGAGAGTCCCCTCCACACTCCAGACACAGGTTCACCCCTAACTAGAGCCGAGAGGCCACCAGGCTGAGGGTGAACAGGCAGACCTCCAAGGGGACAGAAGGAAATCAGGGAAGGATAGAGACCTGGCAAACGTGCTGGCTGTTGTCTTAGCTGTGGAGCAACTGTCCCTTCATGGAATAGGTCTATGCACACTCTGTGCTGTTGCTGTCTGACTGTGTCAAGCTCTGAGCTTGGAAGGAGACACCAGGGACCAAAGGGTTCTTGTCACAAGGGGCTGGAGGACATAGGCTCAGTGACAGAGGGCTGATGAGGAGACCTTGTTGTCTGAGGCGTGTCTTGACAGAGTGAAGGCACGGGAGTTGTCTCAACCTGGGTGTGGGTCCCAACCTGGCCAATCACATGGAAAGTTGACACAGACAATGAGGTTAAGCCCCACTTTCCTCATCTGAGAAATGGGAATAAATTCCACATGGCAGGTAAATATGCACAGGAGGCCACATGGCATATTCATGGGACACTTTTCTCCAAACTTCTACTCCTCACCTGAGCCAGGAAGGAGGGCAGGAGGAGAGGGAAGGGACACCTGGTGGCCTGGAGGAACTCACTTTGCTCGCAGGGCAAGCTGTCGATCGTTGGGGCAAACCCACTGACTGTTCCCAGTGCCGAAGATGCTGTCAGCCATGGCTCGGAGCACAGCAGGGTGGCGGGGTCACATCTGAGACAAGAGGGAAAGAAAGGGCATGTCACTGAGCTGCCACACATGATGCTGGACTGTCATCCGGCCTCAGCTCCTTCTTCCCAAGCACAGAATCCTGGAAGGGGTGATGACATGGATCACATGTCTTAGTGACCACAGTGGACATGACCAGCAGCAGGACATCAGAGGGTGACAGCAGAAGGGAAAAAAAGCTCAGGCTCAGAAAACTTCCAACTCAGTGGGCATGTGACCCTTGCCCCTTCCCACAGACCCACAGCCCTGTGAAGACCCACAGCAGAGGGCTGGAGCCATTGGAAGATGGTGAATCAGCAGAGGAAAGCCCACCCTGCTTCCAGGGCCGAGGGCCCAGAATGGCAACTTGGGGCCCTGTGTTCTCCTCTCCAAGAGGTTCCCACCAAAGACTTGGGGGAGGCAGTCAGGACCTTCGTCAGGCCCAGTTCCAAGGGCCACTGTCCTCAGGGATGGGCCCCAGGAGTCCAGAAGAGGAACTCTGCTCTAGAACCCGATGTTTAACGAGGGCAGTTGAGTTCAGCTGGCTTTTGACGTGTGAGTGTGTGAGCATGCACAAAGATGTTGGGTTGAGAATGAGCTGTGATTGGGCTTGCACACACAGGATGAGGGCTCCCCTTATCTCATCCAGTGGTGTGTAAACCGAGGCCCTCTTTATACCCTTAAAAAATGAGGTTAGAAATGAGCTTGATGCCTCTTCACAATGCTGAGCATACTGTTTTAGTTGCTTTTCCCGTTGTCGAACAACCACTTGACAAGAAGCAGCTTAAGGGAGGAAGGGTTTACTCCGGCTTACAGTTTGAGGGCTACATTCTGTCAAGACAAGCAAGGCTTGATAGAAGGATCGAGAGGCAACTGGTCACGTGGAATCCGGAGTCAGGAAACAGATTTGAATGGTGGTGCTCGGCTAGCTTTCTTCTTTTTAGAAGCCAAGGGATGATGCTGCCCACAGTCAGGGTGAGTCTCCTCACCTCGAATGACCTCATCTAGTAAGGCCCTCACAGACATGCCCATAGACTTGTCTCCTAGGAGATTCTAGATGCTGTAAAGTTGACAGTGGAGATTAACCATCATTGACAGACTTACCACATGACCCAGAAAATCTACTTTCCCAGGCATATACCCAAGAGTTACGTCCACACAAAAAAATATGAACATGAATGTTCATAGCTGCTTTATTAAAAATAGCCCAAAAGTAGAAAAAACTAAAATATCTATCAATTGATAAGGGTATAAAGTGTGCTCTTGTCCTTACAAAGGAATATTACTTGGCTCTAAAAAGGAACAAAATTCTTAAGCTTGCTATAAAAAAATATGGCTGAATCTTGAAAACATTATTCTAAGTGAAAAAAATCCAGTCTTGCATCCATCAGAACACCAAGAAAAGAAAGCTAACTGCCTACTACAGGACAGACCATCTCTCCCACATCTGCCAGGGTCCAAGAGACATTACAGGAAGTGGTGATTTACACACAAGTGCTGTTGTCATTGCTAGCCTGACAACCTCCTCCAGTGAGATGGCCGTAGACACCGAGGAGACTCAAAATGCATCAAAGCAGAAATTCAGAGGATGCAGGGAGCTAGCTCAACTGAAGGAGGCTTCGAACACACCTGCCAAGTCTCAGGAAACATTGCAGAAGAGGGAGTGGAAGGACTGTAAGAGCCACAGGGTGGGAAGTGGTGTCCTGTGGCATTGTCAACCCACCTCACAGAGACTGACTGGTGCATTCCTGACCCCAAGTGAGTACAATAACCTTCTGAGAAGGGCCCTCAGTGGGATGGGCATGGGGACAGGTGATGTAAGACTATAACCTGATGGGAATATGCCAATATGGAATATGTTCACACAGTAACGTTCCCAATTAATTTTTAGAAATCCAGACTTGAACAAAAGATCATATTTCGCAAGATCCCACTTATATGAAGTATCCAGAATAGACAATTATAAAGAGACAGAAAGTAGATCGGTGGTCATCAGGGTCGTGAAAGAGGAGCTGGTAGCTTCAGGGTTTCCTTATGGGGTGATGAGAATATTCTGGTATTAGATGGTGGTGACAGTTGCATAATTTTGTGACTAAAGTCCCAAAATTGTACCCTGGGAAAGTGTGAATTTTATGGCATGTGAATTACAACTATTAGAGACTATAAAAGAACATTTTAAAACTCCCAAAATATATGAGCTCTGATATTTAGGAACTCACACTGAGAAATCTAAAAATTTCCATTGAAGATAAGCCTATTAAGTATTTGCATAATTTATACATTTTATAAGAAGAGCCCATATTTTCCAAACAAAAACAAGGAGAGGAATGGATTGTTTTACATTTTTACAACTCGATTTCCTGTTTTTGACTTAACAGGACAGCTGGGCGTTCCTATCTGACCTTGTATTTGACCTTCCATGATGAGCTGTTCTGTTAGAGACTGGGGAAGGCACCCAGGCTCTCGAAGACCTTTCTGGATAACTGGGGATGCTTTAGAGGGCGGATTCTCAAGACTGGTTCCAGGGAGGCTTCTAAAGCCACATGCTCGTACTTTTCACTTTCTGCATATCTGTGAAAGGGGCCAAGAGTCTTATTACAACGAGGAACATAGTTCTGACCTCATGGCATTGGGGACTCTCAGAAACTCCTGGACCATGCTTAGAGAATTGTTTGCTAGTCCAGACCAACTTGGCCCGTGTCTGAGATGACCAGCAGGGGGCAGAGGATGGCCCTCAACCACTCAGGTGGTGGCTATCCCAAAGGCCCACCCAGGCACCTGGGCTCAACCTACACCCCAGGGGCCCCTTCAAGAATGAACTCCCCGGGCTGGAGAATTGG
>PVHP010013391.1:40000-41090 GCA_004024765.1 Zapus hudsonius | reverse complement strand
TTGCTCCATGGCCGCTCACCCATCTCGTCCATCGTGTGCTTCATCCAGCTGTATGTCTTCCATTCCCTGGGTATGACTGAGTGTTACCTGTTAGGGGTCATGGCCCTGGACCGCTACCTTGCCATCTGTCGCCCACTGCACTACCACTCCTTGATGAGCAGACAGGTACAGCTGGGGCTAGCGGGGGCTAGTTGGGTGGTTGGCTTCTCAGCTGCCCTAGTACCCGCCAGCCTCACTGCCACCCTGCCCTACTGCCTGAAAGACATAGCACACTACTTCTGTGACCTGGCCCCACTAATGAGGTTGGCATGTGTGGACACAAGCTGGCATGCTCGGGTTTATATTACAGTGATAGGTATAATCAATTCGTGCAATCTTGTTCTCATCTTGGGCTTTTATGGGGGTATTGTGAAAGCTGTTCTGAAGCTACCCTCCGCTAGCCGGGCCAAGGCCTTCCAAACCTGCTCCTCCCACATAACTGTGGTGACTCTGTTCTTTGGCTCTGCCTTCATTGTTTATGTAGGGCCACCTGAGATTCGAGCTGAGGGCAGAGGCAAGCTGATAGCCCTGGTGTATACTCTTCTTACCCCTTTTCTTAACCCTATTATTTATACCCTGCGTAACAAGGAGGTGAAGGAGGCTGTTAAGAGGGTCGTGCAGAGTCTTAGGGCTATGTTGAAATGACTCCAATATCCTATATGTTAGTAGTCCAGGTATTTGATAGTTGTAGGATTTAGTTGGTTAGTCAAGTAAGTTAATTAATAATTTGTTAAATATACAACCTCAGTGGTCTTGATTTGTGAAAAGTTGAGAAATGTAGAAGGAGAAGTATTATCCCTGAATCTTAATATAAGTAAATATATAGATAGATAGTTAGATAGAAAGATAGATAGATAGATAGAGATAGAGATAAAGAGATACAGATGATATAGTATAGATAGATATAGATATAGAAGATATAGATGTAGGTGTAGGTGATATAGATATATATTAGACATATAGATATAGATAGATATAGATATAGACATCAAACCAACCAAAAATGAAGTACAAAGATGCAGATAGACAGATAGACAAAACATGGAAAGAA
>PVHP010013391.1:0-37500 GCA_004024765.1 Zapus hudsonius | reverse complement strand
TGGTATGACATACAAATTTCGGGGATTTGGCTGGTTTTGGTTTTATATGAAGTGCCTGTAAACTTCTTGCTCATTTTAGGGAGCAAGTTAGTGATACCAGATTCAATCTGAGAAGTAATAACACATACTATGAGGACTTCAAAAGACACATAAGTTGATGGAAAGATGCTCAGCTGGAAGAAAAGATGGCAAGGCACAAAATTTCTAGTGCTTACATGTCTTAGCACTTAGTTGGGCCCCAATGAGTTGTCTGATTATAAATACAGGAAAAGACAGGAAGATGGTTATCAGTTCTTGAAACCTATGTTTTAAACAATCTACAGCTAGGTAGTTAATCTAATTATTTTGTAATATAGTGAACTCAAGGAAAAATTCATCAGTGCTTGTTAGAACCACTAAAAAGAAAATTAGTATAGTAAGGGGAAAAAAAGTTAGAGTTTGTGAATCACCTAATGAGGATCATTCCTTTAATTTTGCACTTGAATTATTTTATTCTCTTTCTGTGAAAGAGAAAGACATACCTTGGTGTTTTCACAGAATATCAACTTCAGACAGGGATATTCCATGATATAAGAAAAGCAGGTTGGGTGTGGTGGTGCACTCCTTTAATCCTTTAAACTCAGGAGGCAGAGGTAGGAGGATTGATGTGAGTTTGAGGCCAGCCTGAGACTACATAGTGAATTCCAGGTCAGCCTGGACTAGATAGAGACCCTACCTCAAGAGTGAGAGAGTGAGAGAGCGAGAGAATGAGAGAGAGAGAGAGAGAGAGAGAGAGAGAGAGAGAGAGAGAGAGAGAGAGAGAAAGGTAATGGTAACAGTGATCTGTGTAAACATGTACAAAATCACAAACACTATAAATAACCCCCTTTTCACACACATGAATAAAAACATTGTTGCTGAGTGTGATGTGTAAGTGGATGCTTTTAATTCCAGCACTAGGGAGGTAGAGGCAGGAGGATCACAATGATTTTGAGGCCAGCCTGAGATTACAGATTGAGTTTCAGGTCAGCCTGGGCTAGTGTGAGATCTACCTCAAAAAACAAAATAAACAAAACACCCATTCTTATTTCTTAGCTAATGTAAATGACTCAATCTACAACAATTATAGTTTAAATCTACTTTCTAGATCAAGATCTGTTAATATATCCATGGAGGCATGCCTACTAACTCATGGGGCCCAATCCAAGTCAGCTCTGCTTCCTTGATCCCACTCCCATATCACCTAACATGACTCCTTATGACATTTACTATACCTTATGATTCCCCCTCATTCAAAAGTGAATGAAACCAATTTTGTTGTCATAGACACATCTTTTTATTTTAGGCAAGAAAGCATTCACATATCATTTGATAATCAAAACAGCTTAAATATGCCCTGTCTAAATGTAACTTACCTAGACTAGGTTTGTTACTTGGAGAGTTTGACAAATAGATGTTTTACAGCTACCATTTAAAATAACATAAAACTAAATCTACAATGAATTAGTACCATAGGATCCTTACTCCTCGACAGCCGGCTAAAATATATAACCCTCCAAAGTAATATGGGGGTATCATCTAGTAAGAGGGCTTCTAAATAGGGAGGGATGAAGTCTAACCCTAAAACATTTGGCTCTGGCTTATAACTTATAACTTCCAGTGCCAGAAAATGCTTACTTCCCACATTGAGCTGTTGATTGGAGAGACCTCAAAGGTCTCCAAAACAAGACATGCTGCCAGCATACATCGAGAGACCCAGCTGAAACCTGAAAGGAAGCCAGTTCACTTTTGGTTAGCCTGAATAGTGCTGGGAAGCACTACATGAGCTGCCAGGGGAAACTGACCAATGATTTTGGGAGAAAGCAGGAGAAACTGCTATACAACTTCAACTAGCAGGACAGCATGTACACACCTGTGCAATAGTGGCACCCAACCTAGGTGGGTAACTAAGGGCTCTCTGATTGGCTAAGAGATTCACTCAGTGACAAGGTACCCATATCTGGAACTTTGATCCAAACCAAAATCCTGTGGAGACCAAGAATCTGGACTCCAAAGAGAAACTTCCACTAACTTTGGGCTTAAAGAGAGGCTACACCCATCATTAGCTATACAAACTAACAATGCTTACTTATCCTATTTAACCTATGCTGATCTCACTCTTTGTTGGAAAATCTGTTTTGTTTTCAGAAGCAGCCAGAACCGAGGACAATCTAATTTTACCAACAAGACCAGAAATGGTAGCACACTCCCTGGCAGGACATGAATCAACCCTCACACATCAGCTAGGGCCCAGGTGAAACCACAGAAGACTTGGCAAGATAAGCAGGAATGCTGCTTCCACACTGAGCCTGGAAACCTGCACCACTGTGATGGAGAAAGACACTGAGGATATTTAAAACATAGCAAAGCAGAAATCCAGAAGCTAGTAGTAAGATCTCAAAACTCTAGTAGACATTAAACACATCCAATACAGCTCAAAGACAGACTGTAAGAGCCAAAATCGGTGGGAATATCCAGAGACACTGCTTCCCCACAGTGACTGACTGCTGCTAGCACAACTCAAAGCCCACAATCCCATGGTGCATATCAGCAATCCCACTGAGGAGGCCCCTCAGTGGAATGGGGGCAGAAGAAATAGAAACAGTGATACCAACACATGATTGGTTCATACAAAGTTTCTACTTAAAGAGATTTTTTTTAAAACTAAAAAATGGAAGGAGCCAATGACTGTGAAAGATAGTATGCTAGGACCTCCAGTGTAGGCAGAGGTAAATTACGCTGTCACTCTGACATCTGGAAGGGGAAAAAACTTTTCTTTTCTTTCTTTAATTGTTTGTCAGGCATTGTTCAGGCATAGTTCTCACAGACTTTAATTAAAATCCAGCCAAACAGCCTTCCCTTACTGAGATTTTGACCAAAGTGACCCATGAGGTCACAGAAACAAGACATGATTCTGTCAAAGCTCTTGAATGCCCACCCCAGGTCTGAGGTAGGATCCTATTACTGAAGAAATCACAGAAAGTCATCTACCAGCACCGAGAGACCCTGTGAGGTCCAGAATGGTAACCAGCCCCCAGAATGTAGTTGGTGCAGGCTGGAAGGCACTGAATAAGCTTCTAGAGGAAACTGGTCAATGACAGCTGGAGTAAACAAGAGACCACTGACATGAAACACAGTGTGCCACCAGGAGTAGCTGAACACGCTGCCTACTGGGAGAGAACATTGAATCAAGAAACGAACACTTCTGCAATGAAGGCACCAAAGCCTGGGGGAGGCAATCAACAGTTTTTAATCCAGCCGAGTAATCCACTCAGTGATGGGGAGCCCTTAGCTGGAATTGGGGACTCAGTGCAAAATGCACTGAGAACCAAAATCTTGGGCCCCCAAAGAGAAATGCAATTTACATGTGATTTACAAAGAGACTACTCACAATAGAATCTAGCCAATTCAGGAATGTGTATCTCAGTTAACCTACACTGATCTCACTCTCTGATGGAGATTCTGTTTGTATTTTTCAGAAGGCAGCAAGAGACTCGTGGCTCTTCCAACCCTACCAACCAGCCGCAGGCAGATAGCTGACATCCCGGCAAGAGATGAACCACCACAGACCTACCATGGAGTATCCACATGGAACCCCACAGAGAGTGGTGGGATAAGCAAGAGACCTATATCCACAGCCAATCAGTCAACCTAGGATAAGCCAGGGAGACAGACAGCAACAATTTCAACACAACCTAAAGCATAAGTACAGAGACCCCCTAAGACCTCAAAAATAAAGCAGCATTAATACTCACCCACCATGACTCAGGGAACTGAGCAGAAGAGGGGGCGGAAATATTGTAACAGCCATGGTTGGGGAGAATATCCAGAGACATGGCCCCCCTCAGTAACAACATACAAAGGGGGGGGTGGAACCAGGTTGACTCCGAGGATATCTATAACCCCATACCTCATGAATTGATCCAGACTGCCCACTGAGGAGGATATCCAACTGATTGGGAACAGGGAAGAGGAAAATCTGTGAACTGAGGATACCAACACATTATTTGCACATTCAATGTATCAAATTATAGATAATAAAGAAAATAAAAAAATAAAATAAAAACTAAGTGTGGTAATTTTGAATAAATGTCCCCCCAAAGAATTAAGGGTTTATTAAAATTTTAAATTGTCTCCAGCCAGTTCTGGCTAGAAGAAGTGTGTCACCTTGGCCAGATCCTAGGGTTCAGCCCTAAGGTATTTCTGGGGTGGGTCTGGAATTCTAGCTTTACATATGCAAAAAGCAGTCTGAGCTCAAGCCTGGAGTTCCTTTTGTTAGTTTGGAGTGTGCTTGCTTGTGGTGCTGGTGGTGGGCTTCTGTCTCTGTCTCTGTTCAATAAATATTTTCCTCCCCAAATCGTGCCTGGTTTGAAGATTCATCCCAGCGGTGTGTGGCTGACTACGACACTAAGAAATACAGAATAACATTTAAAAATTTAATAAAAATTATTTATTTGAGAGAGAGAGAGAGAAAGGCAGACAGAGAGAGACAGAGAGACAGAGAACAGGAGAGAGAATGGGCAAACCAGGGCCTCCA
Organism: Zapus hudsonius; assembly: GCA_004024765.1. NCBI lineage: Eukaryota > Metazoa > Chordata > Mammalia > Rodentia > Dipodidae > Zapus > Zapus hudsonius. Next base: position 32,945 of record PVHP010013391.1, on the reverse strand, counting down.
GCCACTGTTAAGGAATTCCAGATTCATTGCATCACCTGTGCATCTGGCTCTACATGGGCACTGGGGAATCAAACTAGTGTCCTTCTGCTTTGCAGCAAACACCTTAACTGCTAAGCCATCTCTCCAGCCTATATTTTAACATTAGTATAATTATTTTGTGTATTTTATCACACTTGCCTGTAGTGTTAATTTAAATGTATGCCCCTCAATAGACGCCAGAGTTTTATTAATGCTTGTAACTTGGATCTCCAGCCACCTTGATGAAAAAAGGTGTTACTGGAGGGTGGATCCTGGATATAGTCCAAAGATATGTTTGGTGTGGATCTGATTTCCTGCCTAAAGGTATGCAGAGAGGTCTGAGCTCTGCCAGGTTTCCTGCTGTTTTGCTGCTAGTTGTGTGCTGGGTGATGGTTTTTCTTTCTCTGCCTGACTTGTGAAAGGGAGCCAGCTCCTTCCATTGTTATGGAACTTCCCATGGATCTTTAAGCCTGAAATAAATCCCATTCCTCCCATAAACTGTGTCTGTTTGGAAACTCAAACCATCAATGTGAAGATGCCTACAACAGAAATCGGTACCTGAGAGTGTGGTGTTAATGCAATGAATCTGACCATGTGAATTTTGGTTATTTGGAATTTTGTGGACATTTTGCTGAACACACTTATACCTGATGGAATGTAGGTTAAAATTTTTTAAAAAAGTAAACTTCCTTCAGGCACCCAGGTAATAAGTGTGGTCAGGAGCACAGGCCTTGTGGGAGGTGTTGTTTGTTGGCTTTGCTATCTTGGTTACAATCTTTTGATTACTGCCAACCTTTCCAGAGGCAATGACCCTGATAAATAGAACCTTGTTCACAATGCTGACACAGACATGCATGTCACCTTGGGCACATTATTAAGTGCTCTGTTTCAGTTACTTTAGGTATAACATGGTTTTGACAAGTGTACTAAATTTATGAGTAATTGTGATGACTGGAATAACTAATGCACGCTTTGTACTTTGAGCACTAGGCTTTACCAGACAAAGCTCAGTTAATGGGTGTTGTATTGGATCTGCGATTCAAATTAAAGTTTTTTAGGGCTCCATACACTTTATTTTCCGTAGATAAGGTATTTTCTTTGAGATTTTTCTCAAAGACAAGCTAATATTGGCTAACATTGGATTAAGAAGTCACTAGAGATGAGAGGGGGTAGCAAGAAAGAGATCTGAGACAGCAAGCATTTTCTGAGCCTTCCCCTCTAGGCAAAAACCAACTCACCATCCCCAGATGCCCCCCCAGGAGCCTGGATTGCATCTGAGCCCTGCCTGCCCTCTGGGGATGGGGACTGGGGCACCTCTATTCCCTATTGCCCCACGTGATCTAAAAACATCATTGTGAACTCCAAGGAGTCTAGCTGTGGGCTTAAAACTCACTGGGAAGAGGAAAAGGCTCCTGGATCCAGCTTTCATCTTCCACACATAGTGATCCAGAAACAACTGAAGCCAATGATGTTCAGTAGTTGGTCAGTAAACTGGGGCTTACGCTAGCTCTGTGGATCGGGGATCAAAGTAGTGGGGTGGATAAGGGATGTGAAGTAACTATTTTAAAATTATAGGGGGATTAGTGGAGAGCTAATTTACTCAACTGTGTCTTAGAAAATTAAGTTTTGCAAAACTTAGAATATCAGACTCTGAAGACTTTAAAGGGCAGTTTGCCCAACAGCCTTTCTACATTCTACTTAATTCTATTCTACAATCAAGACAAGATAATGTTGAGAGACAGGAAGTTGTCTTGTGTGATATCACAGGCTGTCTAGGTGCTGGGGCAGATGATGAAGATACAGGTATCTAAAATGGCATGAATGCAATAAGCTCTAATGAGCTCTCTTAAATCCTCTCAAAAATAAATGGATTCAAAAAACTTTACCTAAAATGAGTTTTATCCAGGTTCTTTACTGAGGAGTTCAACATCCTTGGTGGTGAAAGAATTCAGGGTCTAGAATTCCTTGGAGTGATTCTGAAATCATTCCATGTTTTCTAGACCTTCCTTGACCTGCATATGCAATTGGCTTTTGACAAGCTCGTGTGTAGAAAGAAATATCATATAATGGTTTCTTGAATACAACAGATCATCAAAAATATTTCTTTAATTTATCTAATCAGGGGATAAGATGTGTCTTTTTTAAACAGATTAGGGGAAACAGGGGCAGACTTCATTTGGAATGATAAATTCATTTGAATCTATTGATCCCGAGGTGCTAGGAAGATAAGAAGTAAATGTTCTGGCAAAGTTATATTCTGGTCAAGTATATAAATAGAGGACAGAAAAAAATTCAAGTGCATATAAGAAACCTAAACTGATTTCACAGTTCTGTGCTTATTGTTGCTGTCATAGTATGGGGCTGTGCACTAATTAGTGGAGCACTGTACTTGCTCTGAAAGACCTTACCAATTTACATGGAAGGTCAATTGGCTGTAAAGGTAACATTATGCTAATTAGACACTGTAAATGTAGGGAACATATAGCAGAAGGAATAAGTCATTTTTCTGGAGAGTAAGCAAATGCTTCATTAAGGAGTCAACCTTCGACCTGCTTTTGAAGGATGAGATGTGGTTTCCAGAAGGAGATAAAAAGAAGAAAAGTAAATCAGAACCAAATGTCCCAGAGGGACAAAAGCACACAAAATTGTAATGAAGAAGAGATTGCAGTTTTAGGATCTGCCTCCCATAATTGCAAAGGTGCTTGCATAATTCTTTCAGCATAGAAAGGGTATAAGGAACATCCCTATAAAGGATTATTTCTTTGAGTGAATTAACATCTTAAAATATCAAACTTATAAGCTAATTTTTCCTGCAGGATATGTGGCCTTGGGAGGAACATGTGGATTTAAGAAAGTGTTATGAATTAAAAACATGCTGTGGGATGCTAATTATTTGATGATTTAAATTAATTGGTCTGATTAGATAATTTTTATTGAATAACTTTCATTTGCAAACTATTATGCCAAGTGGTTATAGTCAGCATGATGGCTGGAACATCCCTTTTCAAAAAGAGTATGGTGTATATTGGGTACAATGACTCATGCTGGCTTCTGTTTTTATGCATTTAAAGTAAGATTATTATCTCCTCTACTCTCTTCTCCTCTTCTCTCCTTTCCTATCATTCCCTTTCCTTTGCTCTTCTTTTGTATCTTCTTACATTATGCTTGGGAACATTTAGGATACCCAATATATTTTTGATAATGAATCACAAAGGAATTTATTTTTAAGATAACTCTTCGGTACACATATAATTTTACTCCCTATTCAATATGAGAGCAAGCTTGTACGTTAAGGTAATAGACATGCCTGTTTATTTTATATAAAGAATTGAATCTTGGCTGAATATTCATTACTGATAATTCATCTTTATTATAGCATTTCATCATGTTGCTGTGTACTCCTCATTTGTGTTTACCTACTTAAAAAATGGTTGCAAACATAAAAGTTGTACTTATTGCTACTTTGTTATTTCCAATGTTAAAACTGCATTCTCTCAGCCAATGTGTTAGCCGCACAGCTTATCTGTGAGCAGCACCCACAAGGTGCAATTGCACATTAATCTCCAAGTTTCTTGTCAGAAGCAGTTTACACATGACCAGATCATCCACTTATAAACATTTTTAATTGGCATCTTATATGTTTGAACAGGGTCCTAGGCAGTTGGGTGAGCTTTCACTGTACCTTTTTCTGTGCATCAGCTTGCTTGCTGTTCAGGGAAGGTAGTGTGTGTGTGTGTGTGTGTGTGTGTGTGTGTGTGTGTGTGTGTGTGTGCTCGCGTGTGTGTGTGTCTGTGCAAAATCTTCCTTTTTTTTCTCTAGATTATTTTGACTCTCCTTTCACTCACCTTAAAGGCTTCTCCTGCAAGAACCACCCTGGTCTGAGAAATGAGCCCATTCCTGGCACACTGTTGTATTCTGCACTTCACAGACTATATTGATGGATACACCTGCCCTGCCAAAGAGGCTTAGGATCTCTGGTGACAGTGGTTGTACCTTGTTGAGTTTGGTATTCTTTATGCCTGAGTAATATTGGTTCAATAAATACTTATAGATCTGAACTGAACAGTAAGAAAAGACTTGCTACAACTTCAATCTCTTATATACAAATTCAGAATTCTAGACTTGACTTAAGAGAAAAACAATGTATTACCTGAGAAAAGGGCTAGATGATTTGAAGATGAGCACAGTTTAGAGATAAGCAGTGTGGAGTTAGAGTGCTGCTACTTGTTTTTATGACATAGTATCTCTGTGAAACACAGGTGTAATTGTCTGTGCCTTCCCTGCATTTTAGCATGGAAAACTGGAACTTGGCACAACAATGGTACATTGGGAATTGTATAATGGTACAATAAGAACAGTACAATGAGAACTGGATACATTTAGAATATGAGATACCTATTAAGTTAGTCTTGATGCTAATAGTATTAATAACCATGGTTACAGTGTCACCTTTCAGTTTTGTGAGAGAAATGAAGCTTTGACTTTGATTGGCAGTTTCCACTCATTCACCTTTTCTCATCTTTCTTTCTGTGTCTCAGCTCCCATGGACCAGCACAACCACTCAAGCCTGACTGACTTTGTCCTCCTCGGCTTCCCCAATGTGGGACATGTCAAGGGCTGGCTATTCGCCTTGCTGCTCTTGGCATACCTGTTCACCATTGGTGGTAACCTGCTCATTTTCTTAGTCATTCGACTGGACGCAGTCCTGCACAAACCCATGTACCACTTTGTCAGTGTTCTGTCCTTCTTGGAGCTCTGGTATACTGCCACCACCATCCCTAAGATGCTAGCAAATCTTCTCAGTGAGAAAAAGACCATTTCTTTTGCAGGATGCCTCCTTCAGACCTATTTCTTCCACTCCCTAGGGGCCTCTGAATGTTACCTCCTTACAGCGATGGCCTATGACCGATACCTGGCCATCTGTCGGCCCCTCCACTACCCTGCCATTATGACCACGGCACTCTGCGGTAAGATGGCTGCTGGTTGTTGGACTTGCGGTTTCCTCTGTCCCATTTCTGAGGTCATCCTGGTCTCACAGCTCCCTTTCTGTGACTACAATGAAATTCCACACATCTTCTGTGACTTTCCACCGCTTCTGAGCTTGGCCTGCAAAGACACATCCACAAATGTCCTGGTGGACTTTGCTGTCAATGCCTTCATCATCCTGATCACCTTTCTTTTCATCATGATATCTTATGGGAGAATCATTGGGGCCGTGCTGAAGATCAAGACAGCAGCAGGAAGGAGGAAGGCCTTCTCCACATGCGCCTCGCATCTCATTGTGGTCCTCATCTTCTTCGGGAGCATCATCTTCATGTACGTGCGGCTGAAGAAGAGCTATTCCCTGACTCTTGACCGCACGCTTGCTGTGGTCTACTCTGTACTCACGCCGCTGGCCAACCCCATCATCTACAGTCTGCGTAACAAGGAGCTCATTCAGGCCATCAAAAGGACCATCTTCAGGAGGGGCAAGAAAGCTAGTCCAACTCACCATTGACTTTCCTCCCTGCCCTTCCCTCAATGTTCACTTCTTGAAAGATCTGTTTTCTTTTGGCCTGTCCTTGAATAATCTTCCCATTTATCACACATGCTCGGAATCCCATCCTCTTTCCACCTCCTCAAATATTTCATTTATCTACAGTCTCTTTTGTTTCCCATATATTTAACACTTCTAATATTTGGAACCAGAATGTTTTATTGAGAGTTTTAACACATGAACATACTAAAATTTGATGGTACTCCAATTCTCTTACTTTCTTCTTTTCCTCCTCACCATCTGTTCCTCTGAGCACCCTCCTCTACTCCAGTGTTCCTGTTTCTTTATTGCTGTCTTGCTCTTTGGGGTCTCCTCTGTCTTCTCTGTCCTAATGTTGATTGTTCAGGTCTTAGGGAGGCAATGATTTGAAGTGCTGTTGGCATTTAAGAACATCTTCATATGCCCATTCTTATGTTTGATAATATACATTTTTGACACATTTCCATAAAACTAGAGGCTATTTTTCCTTTTCTTTTTCAATTAAACTTTGCATAGTGAATCCATCTCTTCTTCTCTTTCTAATCACTTTCCCACCCTTTTCAGTACAGCTTTGAAACAGGCTCCACCTAATACTTGGCCAAGAATATTAATGGATCTCTGTGTTGCCAAATCCCCCAGACCTTTCTTTTCCTGTTCCTTTCTTCAGATATTAATACACACGACCACTCCTTACTTGGATTCCATGACATTGTTATCTCCAGTTTTCTCATCTCTATGGCATATCTTTCTCAATAGCCTTTTATCATAGGGAACCATTTGTACCTGGATGCTTAGACTTATTCTTGTGGTTCTAAGTACCCCAACCAATGTGAAGAGCTCATGGATTCTCTAGGTCTGTTAGAGCCTACAAACCTCCTAGCTAGATGTCTCTTAGAAATCGAAAACTTAGGGCTGGAGAGATGGCTCAGCAGCTGAGGCACTTGCCTCCAGTGCCTGAGGCCCCGGGTTCAATTCCCCAGGACCTACATGGGCTAGACCCACAAGGTGGTGGCCCTGATACTCTCTCTCTCTCTCTCTCTCTCTCTCTCTCTCTCTCTCTCTCTTGCTCTGTGTTTGTGACATAACATTTCAATAGTTATACTTTGAATTCATTATTAATACATGCTAATCACTACTAAAAATATATCTTTATATCTGTTTCTTTTTCTATTTCCAGTTACTATCCTGGTGTAAATTCCTAGTGTATCTCAACTTAATTTATAAAATCAGTAGTCTACATACTCTTCTTGCTCCTATTGTTATTCAATTCTATTTTCCCACATACAATGTAATTATTTGAAGCCTAAATTAGATAAGCCATTCTTAATACTAGGGATGAATTGTAATTGGTCATAGGATAAAATCCAAAGCACCTTCACAATGCATAAGGTAAGTGAAATTCTTTCCTGCTTTCTTCTCCATCGACCCTCACATTTCCTCTCTCAGCTGACTTATTTCTCGATGCACAATCATCAATCTCTAAGTTCTTCAAAATATAAAGGTCTTTCTGGCTTCAGCATCTTCACACTGCCCCTCTCCAGCACTTCATTTCACTTGCTCCTCTCCACTATATGAGTGTTTGATCAAATGTCACTTTCCAGTGACACATCCTTGGATAGATCTTCTGAACACAATGCCTACTGTATTCTCCACTTCTTTGAAATCTCTGCCTTTCTTCAAAATTTCCCTAACAAGTTATCTAAGTAGGCACATTTGCATATATGTAGCTATATAGTTCATCATTCCTTCCTACAAGTTTATAATCTCCTCATTCCAAATCATTTGAATTTGGTAATGGGCTGTATGTTCAGAACCTAGCACAGCCTTTGAATGTAGTAAGTATTCAGCGAGTGTGCAATCAATGAGGAAGTCATGAATCATTCTGAGCTTTCAATATTGTGGTTGATTGTTGATGGTCCAATCATCACTCCTGAGACACACTTTTCATTACAGTGCTTTGCTCTGTTCTTGGAGAGCTCCCCTCTGGTTTCTACCTACCTATTCTCAACAGGGACCACCAAACTACCTTTTGAATCTCTTTGATGTAACTGGATAATACTGATATCTTAGTCCCTGTGTATCATACCTTATTATCTTTCCTGACTAACTCTATCACTTTATTTTTATTCTATGGGGAGCTGATACACTGTCTTTAGATCTGATTCAAGTTAACATTTTGTGGATCTATGATTCCGTTTAGCTGTCCATGGTCCTTAAATTTGATGACTAAAATCTTTTTATAAAATTAGGATTTTAAAAAATATTTTGTTCATTTATTTATTTGCAAGCAGAGAGAGAGGGAGACACACACGAGAGAGAGAGAGAGATAGAGATAGAGAGAGAGAGAGAGAGAGAGAGAGAATGGGTTCACCAGGGCCTCCAGCCACTGCAAATGAACTCAAGATGCATGCATCATTTTGTGCATCTGGCTTTACGTGGGTACTGGAGAATCGAACTCTGGTCATAAGGTTTTGCAGCAAGTAGCTTAACTGCTGAGACATCTCTCCAGCCCCAGATTTTTTTCTTACTTAGAAATATACTGGAATTTTTGAAGATTCTTGCAAAATCTATTCTTATTTATAGACATCCAAATAATTATGTCAAGTAGGAGAGTTTTCTTAGAGACAGATTAGAAAAATATTTTGAGACTTGGTTCTTGCGTAGTGAATGTGTGTGTGTGTGTGTGTGTGTGCGTGTGTGTGTGTAATAATAGACATTACAAAGTCCACACACACATGCTCACACTCCTTTCCATCTCCATGGAATGAAGAAAGCAGGAGTCATGCTCATTACTTATGGGTGAAAATTACCTAATATTTCTTTTTCTATATTTTAATTTCTCTCTTTTCCTGTCTCTGCATCTACTCATTTCTCTGCATTATTGTGCATAATTATTTCTTCCTAGAGTACCTAGTTGTGCATGTACAGCAGAAAGCTTTCACACTCTCTTTTACATAAGACTGAGAAAGACACTCTCAGCCTCTTCTGTCTTGCATCTCCTCTAAAATCTCTTTTGATATGGCAGAACTGAAATTTTCATAGAAAGTGAAAAGGAGAACAGAGAGACTTAGAAATCATAGGGGGAAAGATTCAACTTTATTTTGATCTCTCGAGATTTTTGTCAAGGTCAATCTATTTCCTTCATCCACCACACTCGTGAAGGTAAATTAAGTACTGCATGGTGTTATTATTCTAGATGCTGAAACATCTTTTTATACAGAACCTGAAATCAGCCAAGAGAAGACAAAATGCACAAACTGAAATTATCAAACTTAAAAAAATTGTATAAAGTGTAAATGTGAAACAGTAAAACTTCAGATTGAAATGTAATCTTTTCTATAACAAGTGTCCAATACAAAATATCTACTAAATCCCTCATTTTCTTTCTTCAATTCCACATCCTCTTCTCTCAGGTATCACTGGGAGTGAGATACAACATAACACTCAGAGTTTTTACCTGTTTTGGTATTTTATATAACTTGATTCTGACAGTTCTAGTGTCTAACTTGTTTCAATACAACATTGATTATGAGATTCATCTATTTTGTCTTATGTGGTTTAGCTCTTCTTATAACTAGGTTGAATTTAGTTTTATAAATATACATGGTATTTATATATTCCATTTTGACATATAATTTAGTGGTTTCCATTTCAAACTATGTGAGTATAATTATACATACTTTCAAATAGGCTCACGTTTTCTTTTTTGGGGGTGGAGGATGTTTGAGATAGTCTCACTCTAGCCAAGGCTGACCTGGAATTAACTATGTAGTCTCAAGGGTGGCCTCCAATGCACAGCAATCAATCCTCCTGCCTCTTTTTATTTGGATATGTTTCTCAGAGTCTAGTTTTGGTTATCCTTGGATCTAGGTACATCCATTGATAGGAGATACTGCATAGCATTTGTGAGTTTCACCCATGGATGCTCACATAACTAGTGTCAATCAAGGAAGGCAAGGTCACAGCAGAAATCATTATGAGTTTGAGAAATGAGGATACGTGAATGCTTCACTTCCTGGGCTACTGGGCATTTGCTCAGACGTTATTCCCTACTCCTATCTCATGTAGGGTTCCTCCTATTTTTTCTTCCAGGGTGTTTAGGGTTACATGGTTAATATTGAGGTCTCTGATCCATTTGGAGTTGATTTTGGTGCATGATGAAAGGAGTGGATCTATTTTCATTTTTTTACCCTTGTTTATACAATTTGTCCAGCAACATTTGTTGAAGAAGCTATCTTTGGCCGAGCAAACATTGTTGGCACCCTTGTCGAAGACTAAGAAGCTGAAGTTACTTGCATTAAAGGCTGGGTCTTTGAGTCTATTCCACTGCTCTGTCTGTCTGTTTTTTTGCCAATACCATGCTGTTTTAGTTACTATGGCTTTGTAGTATGTTTTAAAGTCAGGTATGGTGATACCTCCTGTGTAAGTTTTTTTGCTCAGAATAGTTTTAGCTATTCAAGGTCTTTAGCCCTTCCAAATAAATTTTGAGATTATTTTTTCTATGTCTGTGAAGAAGGAGGATGGGATTTTTATTGGCATGGCATTGAATCTATACATCGCTTTTGGCGGGATTGCCATTTTTACTATATTGATTCTCCCCATCCATGAGCATGGAATGTCTTTCCATTTTATTATATCCTCCTCTATTTCCTTCTTAGTGTTTCAATATTTTCCTTATATAAGTCTTTCACTACCTTGCTTAGTGATATTCCAAGGTATTTGATTTTCTTTGAGGTTGTAGAGAATGGGACAGTTTCTCTGATGTCTTTTTCTGAATGTTTGTCTTCTGTATATAGAAAGGCTACTGATTTTTGTGTATTAATTTTGTATCCTGCCAATCTGCTGAAGGCATTGATAATCTTCAGGAGTTTATTGATACTGTTATTTGGGTCTGATATATATATATGTAGGATCATGTCATTAAGGAAGCTATAAAATGCAGTCAAGTTTTAAAATAGAAGGATTATGACAAAAATTAAGAAGTACAGTGGTAGCGTGTTTGATTTGGGGGTAAACAACTGCTCTCAGATTGGATTTGAAGCCCCTCCAATGGAGAGAACTTATGCCTGAAACTGAACACCCATCAAAAGCCAATATGACTGGGAAAGTTGTAAATCCTAACCTTGAGGTAGGATGCTATGTTCTCTAACCACAATTGAGAATGCCCTTAAGGCTTTTTTTCTTGATGAGCATAACATCTTCATTGAGCCAAAGAACAGTGGAAGCTTCCCTCTAGTGTGGATGACCTTTCAAGCCACAGGAAAGGATTTTGACTCAGTTCTCAGTACCTGACAAGAATTCCTTCCCACTGAGCAATCCTCATATCCAATCAGAGAGCAGTTGGTTACCCCCATCACTAATGTACCACTATTGCAATCTTGGGTACATCTTGTCTGGATGGTTGATTTTGTAGTTTGCAGGATCCACTGCTTGTTCACACTTCAAGTGACTTTTCTCCCCTAGAAGCTGGCATTAGCAACTTTCAACTATGCAGCTATCCACAAGGAGATGTTCTCCAGATTCATTTATTAGTATCCTGTGACCACCACCTCATGAACCTCCGTGACCATCAGATCACTGGAGGGAAGAGGATGTGGTCCGTGTCTGACACTGGAATGAACCTGCAACGTTACCCATGGCTTCAGAGTAGTCTTCCCACCCAACCAGTGAACTTCTGACAAGATTAGAAAAGAAGGAGAGGAAACAAAGAGTCCTCAGAAATTTATTTTAAAAATTTAAGTAAAAACAGCATAAGACATAGGGTCAAGGAAATGTGTGGATTGTTTACAAGGAGCTTTATGTGGTTGTGCTTTAATTTTTTTATTATCTTCTTAAAATCCATAAAATTATATATATATATATATCATTAAATTTTCAAATATTAATGTATCTTTTTATCATAATGTGTAACCATATCTATAATCAATAAACAGAACAGCTCTGGCCATGCAGAGTGACGTAAGCCTGAATCTCAGCTATCAGAAGAAGAATAAGTTCAAGGCCTGTTTTGGACACAGAGTGAGTTTAAAGCCAGCCTAGATAAGTTAATAAGATGTTGCCTCAAAATAAAAAAAAAAAAGTTTGGTAGATATAGGCCAGGTGTCAAGTGGTGGCATGTTTGCCAAACAGGCACAATGCTTAGTGTTAGACCTTCAGGGGAAAGCGAGAGATAGAAACAACTCTTTCACTCTCCCCAAATTTTTCTAAGTCATGAGGATACTTTAAGATCCATCTATAACCCATTTCTAGTCTTGGTGCCCAGAGATCCATTTAAGCTTTATGGTTTTTGATTATTTTTGTTATAATACCAGATAAGTGCAGGCAGAGTAATATATGCGATATAACAATTCAATCTAGCTATTTCCCTTAGTATGATTCATTTGGAGTTCAACCATATTTTTTTTAATTTATCTATCACTTATTGCAAACTTATATCAAATTGTGTAAATTATCACAATTCCCTTATCTATCCACAGATGAGCAATGTATGAGTTACTGCAAGCTAGGGATGACTATAAATAAAGATGATATAAGTATTTAGATGTAAGTTTATGTGTAAACATAAATTCTAATGTGATTTGGATAAATACATAAGAGCAGAATTATTGGGTTGCAAATAGATATATGTTTCTAAGAAATATTCAAATTCCTTTTATGAAACAGATCTATTATTTTTAATTCTAACCAACAAGATATCAGAGATATAGTTGTTCCACATCATGTCAGTGTTTGGGAAGATTAATGTTTTTTTTTTGCTTGTTCTAAAGACAATTTAATAGGCAGACAGGTGGGCAGTGTCATTTTAAGGTCTTCATTTGCATTTTTCTAAAAACTATTGATAATATCTTTACATGCTCTTATTCATGTACTTATTTATTTTTATACAGCAGTGAATCCATCTTGTCCTGGGCCTTTCCTTGTGGAGAGACATTCCCCATCTTTCAAAAATCAGTATGAGAAGTAGAGGAAATTGAATAGTGATAATGCAGATATAGCAACACCATCAGCACACCTAACTTGATTTTTAAACATAACTCCATTTGAACACATCCAGACACATGAAACAATCAGGAATATACACTATATTCTGAGTATTAAAGCAGTGTTAATGTGCTTAAAAAGGCTTACAAGCAGATAAAATTCTGTTGTTGGAATGAAACAATCAGAGTTCTGATATCTGTGAACACACACCAACAGGTGCTTCTCTATTGTTTTGTATGTTTGCATATATTGTATGTGCATTTACATGTGTATGTGTGGGTATGCACATGCCACTGTACATGTGGGATGATCAGTGAACAATTTCAGAGGTTGGTTCTCTCCTTCCACCTTGCTTGATAGAGGACCTCTTGTTCACAGCTATGTTCTCCAGGATAGCTGTCCCACAGCTTCTAGGCAATGATTATGTTGTCTCTATCTCCCTTCTGGTCCCAAGGGAATGTTATAGCATCTGGCTTTTGAACAGGTTTTAAGGATCCAAACTAAAGTACTCACACTCCCACAGAAAGCACTTTATCCACTGAGCCATCTCCCCAAGCCATTTTATGACTTGTTGATCAAAGCCAACCTAATGAATGTGAACAAGAATTTCACTGTTATTGTTAGTTGCATTTCCCCCAAAGTTGGTGGTGTTGTGCATCATTTCATGTGAACCCTTTAGGTAAGAAAATATATTCATGGTATACAGTGTTGGCTAAAACAAACAACCCATTTTGGTAGCCTTGACCTTCCATAGACAGGCACTCAGAGGAGCTATTAGCATCTTAGGAATATGGTTGTTATAAAATATGTTGCAATTGACTTAGCTATTATAATACATGTTGGGGCCAGAGGAGATAGAAGAGAAAGTCATTTGTTCTGAGAGCCCAAGATTTTTATAGGCTGAGGTTGAGGTATAGTCAAGAATGAGGCTTGGAGGATATCCTTATGGCTACAGAGAATCTTCATTAGGAAAAATCAAAACTATTGATAGGCTGTTCCTACAGGAACAAAAATAGAATACCAATTAGAGGGAAGATTCAGGTAGGAGTGGAGATGTGTTATTGATAAAGGACATTCTAGTTCAGAAAACAAATGATTTTTTTTAAAAAAATAAGATAGGTGGATATTCTAATTAAAAACGAAGTGGCCACAATCAGCTTATAGATATTTATAAAATCTGAATAAGTTCATACAAAATAAAATGATCACTTTCAAATCTAACCATAATCAAGACATAAAATAATACTTTGGTTCAAATATCAAATCAGTTTTAAAGTTTACAAAAAAAAATCAAGTAGCCTTCCCATCTCAGTTTGAAAATATAAACTTCAAGGAAGAACTGGCAGACAAGAGAAGCTAAAATGACTGTAGGCATAATGACACAACTGCCTCGACAGTATCTGTGTATTCACCCTGTGCTTGTTCTCACTATCTCGTGGTCCCCAGAGGACACCACATTTTATGAAGGTCCTGTCACAATTGGGAGCTATAGGGTTTCTCCCAAGTTACATAACATAGGTGCCCACTTGATCCTAGGGAATTTTTATGTCTTACTCTGGGAAACCATTATTACCTACCTCAACTTGGCCTGGTAGTTATTGCTACAGTGATGAAGGACTCCTGGGTAATTGAACTTCATGGTTGCCAGTTTTCTTCCTGGGGGAACATTTGGAAATCTCAAAACATCAGCTCTTAAAGCCCGGGGACTTCTGCCCGATCAAGAATACAGGTCATGGGAGAAGGCTGTTTTGGGATTTGCTTTAATCCCACAGGTTTTTATCAAAGCCTCTTCTAGGCTCCAAGAGTTCTGCATATAAGAACTAGGAAGTGAGCAGAGTTCTCTCCCAACTTCAAACCTGGAATTGATCACAGCTGGATACAGTTGTCAGAGTCAGACTCTGGGTAAGGATGTGACAGGCAAGCATGTTTATAAATCATGTTTCTTTATGGTCTGATAATTAAAAGTAGATGCAGTGTATTTGTATTCAGAAATAGGAAAAGTATTGAACAGTTAGAGTTCATGGACATATCATTCAGAACACAAAAGAGTACTATTGAAAAATCTGCATTTATGTTGTCATTTATTATTAATTAGTACATTATTGTTATTATTTTGTTTTGAGACAGAGTCACACCCTGTATCCCATGCTAACCTGGAATTTACTATGTAGACCATAATGGCCTTAAATTCTCACCAGTCCTTCTGGCTCAGCATTTTGAATGATGGGGTTATAGATGTGAGCTGCCCAGTCCAGGTTTCTAAATGTTAGGAAGAGTCTGGTCTCAGAATTGGAAATTTGGCTACATTTCTAACCAACTATAGAACCTTGAATAAAGCATCTTATTTTTCTGGATCCCAGCATCCTCTTTTATAAAATGAGCACATTGAGATAGTTTCTTAAGTTTAAACTCTTTGGCCTTATGTTTCAATTAATATAAGCCCTGGACAATGTAACTGTGATAGTAGAATAGAATTAAAAAATAATTGTAAAAGCTTACTGAAGTGAGGGTCTGGGAATAAGATATAATGTTAAGTATCTAAATAGGAAAAATGCTAATGTGTGTGGGGGGGAGGGTTTTATAAGCCTTTACTGCAGTATCAGGACACCAGTGGAGGTGAGTGACCTGTGAGAAGGAGCTAGAGGGTCGTCTTAATCACCATGGTCTCCCTTCAGCCACTGTAGCTGCAGTATATCTGACATTGAAAAAGCATTCTTGGGGGTAAGTGAAAGTATGCGATTTATTTATTAATTGTAAAACACTCACAGAAAGATGCTTTGGGATAATGACATATGAATAAAAATAAATCACAGTAGCTAATGAGATACAATTAGAAGGGCACCAGGGAAGTATGACTGGGTATTTAGATGTAGAATATCAAATTTACCTTGAAAGCCAAGGAAAGAAAAGGGTACAGTATGGAAACAATGATTTAGATATCTTCAGTTGGCTTAAGATAGGGATATATATATATATGTATATATATATATATATATATATATATATATGTATATCGAGATAAGGAATATTACACCAGTTATTTATCATAATGAAAACAAAAATTCCTTGCCCTTATGGAATTTTCTTCAAAGAGAAGAGAATTAATAATAAGAACAAAATGCACATTTTATATGCTGGAAGATAAATTCCATGGAAAAGTGAAAATAAAACAGGAAAGGGTGATGTCAGTCTGCAATATGGATGTCAGGATGGAGAAAATCTGGACTTCTAAGAAGACCACGAGCTGCTGAGATTTGAGCAAAAACTTGAAATAAATGAGAGTTATCCAAGCAGATACTGAGTGAAAAAGAATTCTAAAAATAAGAACCCCCAGTAGCAATGGCTTTAAATGGTGATACTTCTGAGAAGATGTGAGCAGTGAACAGATCTAATTTAAGATCTAAAAAGATCACTCTGACTGCTCTAGTAGCCTGAAGCCTCAGGTGGGCAAATGGAGATAGATCTCTTACGGTCAGTTATGACAATAAAAGTGTGATATGACAGGCACTTAAAGTGTTAGAAAACCATCTCTCATTCTAAATGTATGAGAGAAAGTAAAAATGATGAGTGAAGGGCTTGGGCATGTCCCCTGGAGGATTTTAAGTACCAGCATTTGAGTTGGGAAGGCTCTAGATAGAAAAGAGGAGCTCATTTTAAGACATCTATTGGACATCCAATGGCAGCTGTGAGTAGATTGTCAAATATATGAATTTGCAACAGGAGAAATAAATGTTGGCTGAGAAATTGATACAAAGGTCTGCAACATATATATTCCATTCATAGTCATGGCATTGGGTAATATTAACAAGGAGTTTATATAAAAGAGAAAAAGAACAGATCCTGACCTCTGGGAACTGTGATATTAAACAGTCGAGTGTAAAGACAAAAAACTCCAGGGAAAGAGAGATGGAGAGGGTGAGGCAAAAGAAAGTATTGGGAGGGGACTTTGATCAAAATACATTATGTAATACATTATGAACATTTAACGTGTATGATCATTGTTAATTAAAAAGTTTTTTTTTAAACCTAAGAAAGGCTAACAAAGAGGAATGAGAAAAGGGTCACATTAAGGTGAGAAAAATCCAAAATTTTCAGCATCCTGAGAATGATGTGTGGAGATATGAACTTTGTCAAAACCCTAGATGGAACAGGGAAAACGGAATGAAAAATGACCCCTAGACCTAGCAGCTTGTAGATAATCGTCTCTGAGGAAGGTTGTTTTGAAAGGGTAATAGGAGTGAAAGTTAGATTAGACAGGGCTCTCTTGGGCTACGGAGAGGGTTTAAGGACCACTGGTCTAGGCAGCTAGTGGAGGAGTTGTGTTTGGAGAGAGAGGAAGAAGTAAAGCAAAGCCTGTGAGAACACTGAGTTAAGAATATTTGGAGGTTTGCTGTTTTTGTACTGGAAGTGATGACATGTTAATGGAATATTCTGGGAAATGGCTGTCTTACAATTAGTTGCATATTTTCTCTATTAGAATATTGGTTTTCTCAGACAACATGCAGACCACAGTTAGTAACAATATATTATAACTTTGAAAACATCCACAGAGTGGATGTTACATGTTCTCACCACTAAAACGATAGCTATAATCATATGGTCCCTGGCTCTATGGAATCATTCATTCCTCCATGTCTCTGTACACTTTAGCACACAGTGCTGTATATGATATAAACGTGCAAGCAACGGGGAAAAGTTAAAATTTCTAAAAAGCAAAAAGAGTAATTTCTTAGTACCAGGCACCCTATTTTATTTATCTTTTAAATCTAAGTGTGATGTGGAGAAAATATTTAATATTTTTTGTGACATGAGGTCATCCCAGTGGAACATAACACAATGCTATCTGAAAGATAAATCAGAAAAGTGTGTCAAAGTTGGGGATGATAGAGAAGCAAAGATAGACAAAACCCCAAGGAAATGGCCAGAGTGGAGCCAAACAGAGACAAGGACAGGGGAGGATGCCTTGCCTCCTGTCTTTCTGAATCTTTCATTCTTCAAACTTCCTTAGGCTCCGCTGCAATAGTCACCAGTTGTGAAGAGAGTTCTAGAGCTCTGATGGCTATGTTCCTAGGAGGGTGGCACTCCATCTACGTTTCCATGAGAAAATATTAAAAAATAGGATTTGATATTTCAGTAGTCAAAAAGCCAAAGAAGAAAATAAGCTAAAGTGTGCAATAAAAAAATCTAATTCAAATTTTGCATCCTTGGTCCAGTACAATAAGCACATTTTATTAGTATACATGATGATTTATACATTAGAAAAGAATTATGTATAGATGGTAATGTACACTTTGGATAAGGATTCTTGAAACTTCTAAAGCCTCCATAGCTTCCATGAAGCAAGAGAATTGGGTTACAATATAGAACGTGGGGCCAAAGATGGGCTGTGTTATTCACAAA
Organism: Zapus hudsonius; assembly: GCA_004024765.1. Taxonomy (NCBI): domain Eukaryota; kingdom Metazoa; phylum Chordata; class Mammalia; order Rodentia; family Dipodidae; genus Zapus; species Zapus hudsonius. The sequence goes on along the minus strand of PVHP010013391.1, from coordinate 15,031 downwards.
AGGTATTTTAAGTCTAATGGTCCAGTGGAAACCCTGAAGAAGCCTGTTGACTACAATGAGCAGGGATCATGTTGAGAGGCTGGTCTCTTAAAGGATTTGCTGAGAAGACCTTACCTGCAGTTGATGACAGAACAAAGGCATTTTGGAAAATACTTTCTAGATCCATATGACTTACTTTTCCCTTTGTCTCTTCTAGGTTTTTCTTTATAAAGGCATGAACACAGAGTAATGGGTACTGGAAACTGGAGCCGGGTAACAGAATTCATTATTTTGGGCTTCCCTCACCTCCAAGATGTCCAAACTTACCTCTTTTTTGTGTTACTTGCCATTTACCTCACAACTATACTGGGAAACCTGCTGATTTTTTTGGTGGTCCACCTGGACTCCAGGCTCCACACACCTATGTACCACTTTGTGAGTGTGCTCTCTTTCCTGGAGCTGGGCTATACAGCCACCACCATCCCTAAGATGCTGGTGAACTTGCTCAGTGACAAGAAGACAATTTCTTTTTCTGGATGTCTCCTGCAGATCTATTTCTTTCACTCCCTTGGGGCTACGGAATGCTACCTGCTGACAGCAATGGCTTATGATAGGTACTTAGCCATCTGCAGACCCCTCCACTACCCCACCCTCATGACTCACACACTCAGTACCAAGATCGCTGTTGGATGTTGGTTAGGAGGCTTGGCTGGACCAGTGGCTGAAATTTCCTTGGTGTCTCGCCTTCCTTTCTGTGGTCCCAATCACATTGAGCACATCTTTTGTGATTTCCCTCCTGTGCTAAGCTTGGCTTGTACTGACACATCTATCAATGTCCTGGTGGATTTTGTTATAAACTCCTGCAAGATCCTGGCCACCTTCCTGCTGATCCTCAGCTCCTATGTGCAGATAATCCGCACTGTACTCAGGATTCCCTCAGCAGCAGGCAAGAGGAAGGCCTTCTCCACATGTGCCTCCCACCTCACCGTGGTCCTCATCTTCTACGGGAGCATCCTCTTCATGTATGTGAGGCTGAAGAAGAGTTACTCCCTAGACTATGACCGGGCCCTGGCCGTGGTCTACTCAGTGATCACCCCCTTTCTGAACCCCTTCATCTACAGCTTGCGGAACAAGGAGATCAAGGAGGCTGTGAGGAGGCAGCTAAGGAGAATGGGGATGCTGGGGTGACTGTGGGCAGGGGAGGCTGGAGAAGGGTTTGATGGTATGGTGGTAGGACTCATGAGTGGGGAAAGAGGAAAACTCAATCATTCCAGGCTGCTCTGTGGCATAATGGAGCTGGAGCAAGTGCAGGCTGGCTTTCAGTGTTACACTATATTATCTACTGAGGGTATGCTAAGCTTGTCACCAGAGGCAGCAACATGTACGCTTTCTCTCAGCATGATATAGAGCAGTCATTTATAATCGCAGATGTTTTGTATCATACTTGGAATTTTTGCCAAATTTGTGTCTTCATCTAATACGTGTGTATGCAAAGTTAGTTGGCTTAGTATAATTTGTTTAGTTATTTCCTAAACAATACATGTTAAGTAAAAGTTAGATTAAAAAGTAAATAATTTTTCACATATCATTTAATAATCATGTGGAAAAAATCAATACACTCAAGTTAATTTTGAAATAACATGGGTCTGAGTCTAAGTCCTCATTCATTGAACTTCTACTTAACAATTACTTGGCATTTAGAGGGCAAAATTATATCTCTGAATCATATTTCATCATTCTATAACAATATTTTATTGCAGGGGTGTCTTAACCACACACCACTGGGATAAATCTTCAAACCAGGCACAATTTTTTGGCAGAAAGGATTTATTTGTAGCTATAGATACAGGGGAAGTTCCAGAATGCAAGAGGCTGCTCCCCTTTCACAGGTCCAGAGAAACCCATCACCAACACCACACACACAGAACAGCAAACAGGCAGGAGGGCCAAAGAGAATTTCTTCTCCTTTATATAGGCTTAGGGTGGGGTCTTACAACCCTTCCCCAGACTTAATGGCTTCCTGAGTCTCTAGAATTTCCTTCCTGCATGGCCCACACAGGAAAGGATGTTTACTTCCAGCTTCTTTGAGCTTCTTAACATCCTGCCCCTTGCTGAGAGGCTGCCTTCCTGTAAACATCCTCAGAGACCTACCCGAGATAATTAAAAAGATCCAAGTTGACAACAAAACCTAACTATCACAAGGGGTCTTTATATACAGTGTCTATTATGTAGTTGTTAGCAAAAATATTATTTTTTATTTTCATTAATTTTATCCTACTCAATTTTTTATGTTTTCTAAATTTCAGTAAAATATCCAGATATATAAATATTTATGCATATCTTTTAAAAGTTTACTGAAAATTACTATATATATACATAATGTATTTTGATTTTAAATACCTCCCATTATTTTCTTTTATTCCTCTTCCCAACTCTCTCTTCCACTGAATTCTTCTTTTTCCAACCAGTCACTGGCTTATAAGAATAAGCATAAATTAAAATTTAAAGGCCAATTTGATATGGTCCTGATTTTTCATAACATCCATTACTAATTTTGCTACTCTTTTGGTACTTTCAATGCATAGAAAATATCTGAATATTTATATTTTCTTCTTATTTCAATATTATAGTATATATCGAAAGCAACATATTTCAAGTTTTAACAACTGATAAATCTAAGCTGAATCTTTTAATAAATTTGAAGTCAATCTTTATTATTAAAATGGATAACTTTTCCTTATTTGCGATTGTATGGGATATATTCCTTTGACATGTTTATATTTCTTTAACTTTTGTTTATAATCTTTACATACCAAACATGTTTTCATTAAGATTTTAAAAATTTTCAAGACAGGCTTATGTCAAAGCTCTTGAATACCCACCCCAGGCAAAAGGTAAGACCTAATTGCTGAAGATACTGCAGAACATCATCACACAATATCAAGAGAACCTGTTTGACCCAGAATGGTAACCAGTCCCCAGATGGTAGCATGTGTAGTGCTGGAAGGTGTTACATGAGCTGCCAGGAGAAATTGTCCAATGATATTTAGAGAAGGCAGAGGTCACTGGTATACAACACTGATCAATATTACTAGAATACCAAGGACATTGCTATACCACAGAGACCAGCAAGCCAACAAGTGCTCATCTGTGCAATAGTGGCACTAAACCTAGCTGGGTAATAAGTGGCTTGCTGATTGGCTAAGATATCTGTTCAGTGCCAAGGAATCCTTAACTGAAATTGGGATCCATGGTAAAATCTTATGGGGACCAAGAACCTGGGCTCTAAGGGGAAACCCCCACTAGTCAGAGTTCTACAGAGAGCTACACCCATTAGAATCCCACCAAATTAACAGTTTGTCTCATTTAACCTATATGAATCTCAGTCTCCATTGGAGATGAGTTTCTATGTTTCAGAAGGCCGTAAGAACCATAGACAACCCATTTCCACCAACAGGACCTGAGACCATGCCTAACACCCTGGAAGGAGATGAGCCATCCCTAACTTATGATATAGAGCCCGGATGAACCTCTCAGGAAGTGGTGAGATGAACAAGAGACCTACCTCCATAGTAAATCAGATAACCTATGTAAGGATAATGGAGACAGACACTGAGGATACCCAACACAATCCAAAGCAGAAATCCAGAGACTCTTAAGACCTCAACAGGAAAGCAGACTTAAAACTCACCCACCGTGACTCAGGGAACTGAGGGGAAGAGGGGGTGGGAATATTATAAGAGCCATGGTGGGGGATAATATCCAGAGACATTGTCCTCCTCACAACAACACAAAGAACAAGAAAAAAGAACAAGAAGAAAGAAGAAGAAGAAGAAGAAGAAGAAGAAGAAGAAGAAGAAGAAGAAGAAGAAGAAGAAGAAGAAGAAGAAGAAGAAGAAGAAAACAACTGGCTACCTCTTGTACAATCCATAACGCCCTACCCCCATGATCTGGTCCAGCAAGCCCAATGAGGAGGGCCCCCAGAGGGAAATGGGGCACCATCAAAGACTTGCTCATACAATGTATCTAATTATCTTATATTGACAATGAAATGTTAATAATATTTTTTTAATTTTGAAAATTTTTTTATCATTTTCATATGTGAAGATAATGTAAATTTTTAGGGTGTTTTTCAAGGTAGGGTCTCACTCTAGCCCAGGCTGACCTGGAATTCACCATGTAGACTCAAGCTGGTCTTGAACTCACAGTGATCTTCCTTTCTCTGCCTCCAGAGTGCTGGGATTAAAGCTGTGTACCACCATGCCCAACCAAGACAATATAATTTGTTCATACTCCCCTCCCAATAGAATCTTTTCCCCTCCTACTCTTTCTCCTGCACTGAGTACCTTCTATTCTCCGGATTTTTTTTTCACCCTCTTCAATTGTCCATGTGGTAATCTTGGGGAGGTCATTTTTTGTGGAGTTCTTGTGAATACAGCATAACTGCTAGGAGGTTATGATGTAACAGTCACACTGTACCCAGAACATAGTGTCCCAAAATGCTCCTTCCCTACCTCTGTTCTTACTTCCTTACTGGTTTCTCTTCCACAACGATCCCAGAACCTGGGAGTAGATATTATAAATGTCTCAGTTAGCATGGAAGATTCAACCTTCACTGACTCTAGTACTGTGGTAAGTTAGGTTCAAAACTATAAAACAGATAATAAATATATAGAAGCAATAATGGGTATAGCAGATCCATTTGATCAGCCAATAGCATTTACTTCCCCCTTATGGTTATGAACTTGGTAGCCATAGGATTAGGAGTAGGCTTTCAGAACAAGGCATATATTGTCTCCCCTGGAGTAGGTCTCAAAATCAATCAGAGAGCAGTTGGTTTTACTAATACCAGTCTCGTCGTCACATGTTGATGGCTGAAGGGGACACACAGCATTGGTGAGTGATTGGTAAGCCTATTGATGAAGTTTCTCACCCAGTAACTTGCATAGCACTTGCCAGTACTACACCAGCTAACCAGTGAGGAGGAGTCTTCCAGTTCAATTGCAGCTTGATTTTTCATTAACCACCTACTGACAGACATGTGTCTTAAGCAACAGGGTCTTATTATCTAGTTCTGGTGGACATCCAAAAATTTTTGCTCAGCCCAGCTTATAATGAGGAGCAAAGCAAATAGTTTGTGCCTTTGGGGTATTTTAACAGGTTAGAGGATATAGATCTTGAAATTGTAATTACTTACTTTCTAATTAGTGACACATAATGTTATGGTTGTAGTAATTAGTAATAAGATAAACATGCATACTCTTATAGAGTTAAAATTTAACCTGAAAACTGAAATATCAGAGTTAGCTATTTATGAAAGCTAGCATAATAATAATTACAATTCTTTTCCAAAACTGGAACGAGGTCAGCATGGAACGAGGTCCCATAGTCAAACCTACGGGAGCAAGTCACCACCAGAAAGTCTGAGGAAGAAAACCAAGGCTTCATCCTCCCAGACTATGTCCTTTTAGCATTTTAACTTCTAAAATTGAAAGGAGAAAGAAATGGAAACAACAGTGATAACAAAGATACCCAAGTTATTTCCCTATAAACAGGGTATTGGCAGCCAGCATGTAGACTTCTGAAGAGTTTCAGAGGCAAGTGTAGAAAGTGAGCCCCGCACGCACTCAAGACAGTGAGAAGACAGCGAGGAGAGCTGGTAAATGTCTATGACACAAGCAGTATGCACACGGAGGCAGGATGACTGTGAGTTCAAGGACAACCTAGGCTACATAGCAAGATCTTGCCTCAAAAGGAAAAGAAGGTAAAAGGGAACACATAAAACATGAGGAATTTTTTTTGCTCTTGAAATGCTGGAATTTAAAAATTTTCCATACTACCCAAACTATAGACTAAATGCAATCTTTACAAAAATACAATGACATACTTTACAAAAACGGGAAATGAAATTCTCAAACCCATGGCATCACAAAATATCCTGAATGGTCAAAGCAATAGACAGAAAAACAAACAAGACAGAGACATCACAATAACTCACTTATAAAGCTACAAGTTATTGTAAATAAGATGTGCAGGTACTTTCATGAAAGCAGACACATTGATCAATCGAATAGGATAGAAAAATCAGAAATAAGGTTATTAACAACCAACCACCTTGGAGAAAGAAGCAAGAACACACAATGGAGAAAGAAAAGCCTCTGCCATTAAGGATGATAAGAAAACTGGATTCCATATGCAAAGGAATTAAACATGATCCCTATCTCACATTTTGTGAAAAATCAACTAAAAGACTCATTAATGTTAGATGTGAAACTATGATTTTATATATATATATATATATATATATATATATATATATATATATATTTGATTATAAATAAATTATATATATATATTCCATTATATAGGTATTTATACTTAATCCCATAAATACATAGTCATCATGTATCACCTAAAAACCATTAAGTGAAAAGACATACTATATTCATAAAAATGAATTAATGTTTTTTAAAAAGTCCATACTACACAAAGCATCTACAGACTTGATGCCAGTCCTACAAAATTGCAGTGGTATTTTTCAGAAAAGTAGAAAAAGCCACCATAAAATATTTATGGACAATTAAAGACCCTGAACAGACAAAGCAGTTTTGTACACAAAGGATGAAGCTCAAACATCATCCTAGCCACTTCAAAATAGACTGCAAACCTGCAATAAACAGCATGCTATTCATATGTCCTGTAGAAAACCACATAGAAAAGCAAGTATGTAGAAAATAACATGGAATAAGGAGCTGCTAAATAAATATATATGTTCTGATGCTATTTAACACAAGTTGCCCAGAACCCATAGTGGAGAAAGGGTTAACTCCTGAATGAATGATGCTGGAAAAACTGGATGATCACCTGTTAAAGAGTGAGATTGGACCCTTATCACATATATTGGACACTTATGTTATATGAAAATTGCAACCAAAATATATAAAAGATTAAAACATAAGACTCAGTAAAATAATAAGCTTTAGTTTCAAATTCTATTTAGTCTTTAAAATTTAAAGAATAATTATTCTGTCAAACTAACTTTAAAGTTCTTGAAATTATAGGATGATTTAATTATCTACACGAAAGCATTTTAAGTAGCTTAAAAGTAGAGAACTTCTTTTGTGTCAAGAAACTGTGTCTATGGAATGATGACTGACATGAATTCATCACTGGAAGATAGAGAGGAAGGGGAACCATAGCAATTGAGAACTAGGTTGTGTTGCATCTTTTCTGTTCTTCTCTTTGAACTCTCCACCATGTACAATGGCAGAAGAGGAGGTTCAAGGAGAGCAGAAAGCCAATTTGTGTGCAAAGCAGGAGAAGTCGCATGTGCTGCTGCAGCTACAGTAAGCCTGGTGGGTGATGACAGTTCATATAGTTGTCACCAATGACCTGGATGCAGCAGTCTGTTGTCCCTACTAACAGCAATAGAAGGAACAAGCTGTGATGATGGAAAATCATCATCACAGACACAATATAAAGAGAGAGATCGGGAACTTCCATAAGGCTTCTTAGTCTCTGGGAACTAAAGCTACTTCCCAGACACACCTGCTCTCTTCTGATAGTGGAAAAGCCTTCCAATAGCATCTTTCATGTCCTTGTTTCTCAGACTGTAAATGATAGGGTTCAGGAAGGGGGCAAGAATGACAAAAGTGACAGCAATGGCTGTGTCCCAGAACACCGAGTAGGTGGCTGAGAATCTCAGATACATGACAGCCACACTGCCAAAAAACAGCAAGAACACAGCAATGTGGGCAGCACAGGTGGAAAAGGCCTTTCGACGCCCCTCTGCTGAGGGCATCCCCAGAATCACCACGATAATCCGCACGTAGGACAGGGCGATGACCAGGAAGGAAGCCAGGATCTCCACTGCATGGATGACATCCACAATGATCACCAGCGACGTGTCTTTGCAGGCCAAGCTCAGCACAGGGCTGAAGTCACAGAAGATCTGATGGATCTGGTTGGAGCCACAGAAAGGCAGAGTGGCAATCCATACGATCTCAGGGATCACAAGGAAAAAGCCACACAGGCAGGATCCCGCTGTTAGCTGTACACAAAGTTTAGGAGTCATGATGGTTGGGTAACGGAGAGGAAGGCAGATGGCTATGTACCTGTCAATGGCCATTGCTGTCAGGACACAGCCTTCTGTGATGCCCAGCGAGTGGAAAAAGTACATCTGTAAGAGGCAGCCAGCCAGGGAGATGGTCTTCTTCTCACTGGCCAGGTTGAAGAGCATCTTGGGGATGGTCGTCGTGGTGTACCCGATCTCCAGGAAGGAAAGGACACTGATAAAGAAATACATGGGTGTTTGTAGGGCTGCGTCCAACTGGACGACAATGAATATCACTAGGTTTCCTGATATGATAAAGACATAGACAAGAAGCAAGGGGATGAAGAACATGAGGCCGCCTTCATGCAGAGGTGGGAACACAGAGAAGAGAAACACGGTCACCATTGTTTGATTCTCACTGGACATCAACTGGGTCATCTGCAGAGGAAAGAAAGTAGATAAGGAAGCCCCTGGGGTTGTAATATTTATTATGTATCAATCCCTTTCTGTTATTGCTTTCTTATACTCAAAATGGCACTCCATACAAGCCAGTTATAGAGCTATGTCTCAAGCTAAATAACTCCATGCCTGAAATATGTGTAATTTAACTCACATGTAATCTTTCTATGAGCAACTGCAACTGATAAGATAGCTAGCCTGATGCCATGTGAGGTACCACTCTGCCTGCTTTCCCGTTTATTTTCTGCTGATTTGGGATTTGCATATCTATTTCTTATCAGGTGAAGATTATCCTGCCAGGAGAATGTTTTCCCCCTTGTCTTCTTGCTTTCTCTGTAACATTCCCTTCTACTCCATCAGAGGCAAATATTGACAGTTGTTCCAGCCAAGATTCACTCCCAAATCACCTTGCACCTGATTTGCAACCACTTCTGGACAAGGTAATAATTATACCCCAACACAACCCATTCCTCCTGTAAAGGTATGTGAAAGAGACAAAGGAAGTAAATCGTTCTCAATTTTTGAAAGATCATACCTGCCCTACTAACAGATGATGTGGGGGTAAAGCTGGGGGAAGTCAGCAAATTTCGGAATGAAACGTTCTGCATGTTTGATCCATAGCACAGAAAAAATAAGAACATCATCTGACATTTTGGATTTTGGTCATGACAAACTTAGTTTTTTTTCATCCCCTTCTATTAAAATCCTAGGTGCCAATGTCCCCCAAATGTCTACATGGTGATGAAAATATTACTGATTTTCACATATAGAATAAATGTCATCTCCTTTAATTCTTGAAGTTATTTTTATGACAGCTAACACACCCTTTCTTCCACTTCAAATATTCATTTATCAGCATTATTTCTCCAAAATATACTTAAATATTACTTAAGAGGAATCATAGGACAAACAAAATAATATTCTGAAACAGTTTTTGTACATTGATAACAAAGCTAAGCATAAAAATCTTGCTTTACCCACTTTATCTCAATTATGTCTTCCTAGTAGAGATCATTAGTACATTGTTACAGCTAAAGAAGTTGAGAACAAGTGAGGGCAAAAAAACTAGTCCAAATTAACAGAGTCAAAGTTGCAAAGAATAATTTAGATGTCAGGTCTTTTTGTCTTAGAAGTCCACTACGTTGTCTCTGTCTCTGTCTCTGTCTCTGTCTCTCTCTGTCTCTGTCTCTGTCTCTGTCTCTCTCTCTCTCTCTCTCTCTCTCTCTCTCTCTCTCTGTGTGTGTGTGTGTGTGTGCGTGCGTGCATGCTACAGGTTGAAATTGGGTATATTTCTGAATAGCTCTCCACTTTATTTTTGAACCATGGTTTCTTAATGAACTCAAAGCTTACTGATTTGACTAAGCTGGATAGCCATAAAATGGCAGGGATCCATCTATCTCCATCTCCTCAGTGCTGGGATTATAGGTGCACACTGCTATTCCTGGACTTTTATGTGCTTTCTGGGCACCTGAACTCACTTCTTTATGCTTCATGGCAGGTCCTTTACTGAGTCATCTCCCCTACCTTCTCTTTGTAGCCTCTCTATGTAGGCAGGACAGTCCCAGTTGTAACAGAGCTGGTGTGGTATCTTCAGGAGTTCAAAGACAGACTCAAACAAACGCATTGCAGATTAAGAAAACTAATTTATTGAAGATGCCTCTTGCTTTCTGTCTGAGCTTCAACAACAAACAGAAGACAGACACCCTGTGAAGTGGGACAAGAAGGAGTACTCAGCCAAGGGGCAGAGCCTGCTAGAATGGTGGGAGAGACTGGAGGTGTTTCCTGTTTGATTAACCAAGCACATTTCTCTGCTCTGGCTGAGGTTGACTTTTTTCTATCAGAAACACCAGGGAATGTTCACACCAGAAGTCAATGTGGGAAGTTTGAATGTACAGAGTGGAATACCACAAAGAAAAGACTAGAAAGTCCAGTTAGAAGTAGCACATAAAAGCACAACAAAGTGACTGCTTTGTTGATCTAAGCTTGGGGCTCTTGTCACTAGCAAACCTATGTCAACATAAATACCTTTATTCTTATATTTATTCCATTGTCATTCATCCTTCTCTATGTGACAATCACTACTATGCTATGGGTAAAAGAGCTATAAAACATCAATAAATATTATTCTTGCTCCAGAAACACATAAAGGATATAAAAATAAAAACTTTTGTAGAGTGACAGATGTGTAGCAGTGCCAAGGAAACTCAGCCTGTAAATGTTCTTTGTATAGAAAGCAGACACCAGACTTAGATTTTAGTTATGAAAAAAAAAATCAGGAACCTGTTCTGTGATCCCCCAGGAACTACCAGGGTTTTGTTGTTGTTGTTGTTTTGAGGTAGGGTCTCGCTCTAACTCTAGCTCCTGCCTAACCCCACACTGAACTAGAATTCACTATGTAGTCTCAGGGTGACCTTGAACTCACAGTGATCCTCATACCTCTTCCTCACAATTGCTGGGTTTAAAGGTGTGAACCACCATGCCCAGCCCAAACAGTTCTTTTAACTGTAACAGCTTTTCAGTTCCTGAAAGACTGAAAATATCAATTGTTTAATATGCTAGCTGAACTCTACTCTTTCTAAAATGTCTTCAGGATGCCATGCCCCTATTATTCTAATTCTGAACTTATGCAAAAAGTTCCAAGAACACAGAGGCTACCCTCTAAGGCACCAGCTGGTTTCTGGATAACAGTGGATACAAGGAAAGTCTTGGGAAGGCACGCTAGGAGCTTATGCAGGTGAGAAGCCTTCTTAGATGGAGAGCTGTTCAATAGCTGTCTGAGGCACTCACCCTGCCCAAAGACCATGGAACACTCCTCAGAATCTTGGTAACCATGGAACCCTTCTAGTTTCTTGATGAGCATATATAGAAGTCTCTGAAGCCTCCTCAGGGAATATCTATGATGGGAAAATCTTCTTTCTTGGGAATGTCTCCTTAGATGATGAAGTAACCAAAGGAAAATGGTACATCTCACTCTTCCCCCTAAGGAACAAATTAGGGCAAGTTTCGAATAGGAAAAAAATCATTCCCCAGGGCCATTGCCAGAGGGATTTTTGAAACTACACAGTCTGTCTCTCCTACAGGATCACAGACTGGTCGCCAGCACTCAGCCAAAAAAATTAAGAAGTGACTCTAGACAAGGCCCAGATGCTGTGGAGTACATATAAAAAAATCCACTTTTCTTCCCGGATTTTCACTCAGCATTCACTAGAATTTACCCTGTCTCTAAAGAATATGATTTTTAAAACTTATAAAATTACATGTCCTTTTGAGCATTTCAAACAATGTGTAGTCTTAAAACTGTTGGCAAGATAAATTTGTTTCTTCACACAATTTTCAAAGGCTCCTATGAGGTCTGAACCAGAAGAATTATTAAGTTTAGCCATGAATGCTCCTGCCTGAATTGTGGATTATAATCAAAGCATTTAAACAAATTTTTGATTCCAAATTAATATAACAGTATATTATAATTATAAATACAAGATAAATTGATTATAAGTTTGGTTACCCTTTAAGATCAATTTTTACTATTTCCCCTATTGTCTAATTAAAGAGAAACTGTACAGTTGTTTCAGTAAATGCAGAGAAGGGTTGAACTAATTCAGCCTATTTTTAAAGAGAAAAAAATCAAAATATGAATAAGGTGAAAATATGGATTATGTAGTTTGAAACAATATGAATGAAAAACACATCAATAAGATACAAATAATAGGGCTGAGGCTATAGTGCAGTTGGTAGAGTGCCTGCCTAGCCTACATAAAGCCCTGTGTTCATTCTTCACCACCACATACCATGGGCTGGTTGCATGCCTGCAATCTCAGCACACAGAAGGGGAAGGAAGGAGGATCAAAAGTTCCTCCAGTACAGAAATAGTTTGAGTTTGAGGCTAGCCTGGGCTATTGGAGCCCCTGTCTCCACTATATATTTGTAGACATTTCACATAGACATAAAATTTCATAATTTACATAAAACCGGGGTTTTATATAGTGCTTCCATAATATGTAAAAACAAATTTTAAGAGAAGGCTTATCAAGAAGGTGGATATAAGCTGGTGCATTTAAAAAATACAAGACTATGCATATCTTTATATAGAAGATATAAGAAAAAGAATTAGGTCTTTAAAAAATTCTCAAGATCCACAGGAGATTTGTCACACCTGCATGTAGCTTTTTTATGACATGTTGAAATATTACAAATATCTAAATAAACAGAATATCTCATAGTCAAACAAGCCCATCACCCACAATCAGTCTAATATTTCAAATCAACTGCAATCAAAGTCCTTTTACGGCTAAAGAGGAATGAAACAGATCATGGTGAGGACCAACCATAGGACATATTGAAGGACAAGACAAAAATAATGAGGGCATTATAAAGTCAAATAATGAAATATCAGTGTGGAGAGAGATGATACAACATGAAACTCGACATATCACACATCTGATACAAGAGATGCCTGGAGATTTGAGGAACAAGCTAGGGAAAGGAGCCTACTGAAACGTCTCTTCACCATTAAGCAAAAAGAAACATAATTGTTTACTGACTTCATTACATCCCCACAAATAAGCAATTTTAATACATTAATATAGCAAATAGACCACAAAAAAGTGAAGACAAGATATACAATCAGAACTGCATTCATAACATGTAGGCTTTACAATGATTATCATTCAAGATGTATAAGAAACTCCTATAAGTTAATATGCCTAAGAAAAGGAAACTAGAAGAAAGTGAGGAACAAGTAAGTGGATATATCCATATATATTTATATTCTCTGAGGCCTGGCTCACATACGCTTATCAATGTAAATTCTATGCATCAGGAAAGGGTGTGTGCAGATCAGGGGAGACCCCACTCCTTCCACTGCTAACCGACTTGTGGTGCTCTGGATTCTTCTGGGGAACTTCCATGAGGTTTGATCACCATAGGGTAGTGTTGCCACAAGAGTTCTCTAATTAGACGCTTAGGGCATAGTCACTTTCCCATATGCCCGAGGGAGAATGCAGCAGAAGAAACCCTCTCTCCCAGGCTATTCCCTGAGACACCTAGGAAATACTTATAACCTTCCTATTTATAGGGCTGCAGAGCAACTGAGACATTTGGGAATGATTCACGAAGAGGTATGAAAAAGACACATGGAAACTTGTGACCTTGCAAAGACAAGTAAGAAGGACCAAGTTCATTGAAAGCGCTGTGGGAAGTATATGAGAATAAAACAAATACCTGGGGAAGTTATTGAATGTCATCAAGAACACTGTATGTATGATTTTTGTCGCTTGTACTAATTTCTCGGTTAGATTCTAATCTAGGATGCTTACATTTGGTAAAGTGGAGTCAGGAAAGGTTCCTATGAATGAAGGAATGCCAAAGCCACCATGGTGGTTTACTACTAAGATTCTGGGTAATCTTTTCCCCAGAAAAGACACCAAGCCTGTAAGGTGTAATTTTTTTTCCCAAATATCTCCATCGGAGAGATTTACCTTTGGCATCTTTGCTCCAAGAAATTCAAGGCACTAAAACCCTACCATGTTCCTTATTCTGGGTTATACTTTTTCAGTTCCAAAATATAGTATGAATAAAGCACCATACTAGCCTGTATTCCTATTTCTCTACTTCCCCTAACAAAGAAAAAACTGAGCAATTATAAGGGTGTTATGTCATACAAGGAAAGCAAGAAATTAGATTAGAAAGATAGAGATGTCAAAGTATCTTAATGTATGATAATATATAAATGTATATGACTTGTCATTCTGGGAAGAATTGATTTGAAGCTTTCTGAAACTGTCCACCAATGCAAGGTTTCCAGGGAAGGAGTGACACGATTGTATTTAGGAAAAACTACTTCAAAATGTAAGAGAGAACGGGACCACAACACATTTGGAACTGGAAACAAGCTGTGTAAGAGGAGATAAAACAGGAATCAATCAGAGGTTTTTTTTTCTTGTTAAGTTCTATTCTTAGGAAGTAAACCTTTTAAAAGAAACGCTAAAGGGACTTTTATTTTTCTTATTTCTACTGATTAAAAATAGATTTAATATCCCATAGGATCTCCAAAAGGCAACATTAAAAAAATCCTTGGCTCCTTTGGCAATGCTGATTTCTATTTGTGTAGAGCTGCTTGCTCTTTGGTTTTAAATGATATGGACAATTTACTGTACCTACTGTCAGTTTACAATGGGCAGACCATTTTTCCATACTCAGAACTTCTCTACCAAGCACGTGAACTCAGTAGATCCAAGTCTCAGAATTCTGCAATGCAATCAAATGCTTATGAGCAAATGATTGCAGATACCCTTTGGAATTTGTTCTTAAAATTACTACTTTAATCTGAAACTATTATATTATTTTGATAAATATTCCAACCCATATTTCTGTCCATTGTTTCATATGTAAAGTATTTCCTTAGACTGAATATGAGAAGGCCATTTCAAAACAGTAAGGTTATCAATAAAAACATGCCAAGTTGTCATTCAAGAAAATGTGTACGAATGTGTATGTCAAAAAGCCAAAGGCTTCTTCCCCAAACAGAATAATTGGAAACAT
>PVHP010013390.1:0-41127 GCA_004024765.1 Zapus hudsonius | reverse complement strand
ATGCACCCATCCACCCATATACTCAACCAGCCATGCATTCATCTTCCCAATCATCTATCTGCTCACTCAGCTATCTTTGTCTACTCACCCACACTTGCATCCCTCCATGAAACCATCCATTTATTAGTTCTACCCAAATACCAGTTGAGAATTTGCCATTCTTGCCCAACACTGTGTTAGCTGCACACCACTGTGAGTCCTACTGGGGTGCACAATAATCCAGAGTTGGAAGTGATAGAAAATTTGGGATCTCAGTAGCAATAATTCTCAATGCTTAGAATCAGTGGACTTTCTGGAATGTTCTCAGGTACTTCAAGAAGGGACAAGATCAGAAATAGTTCCTTCTCCCTGTCCCTGTTTTACTCTGGCCTCTGAGAATACCCAGGACCCCAACTCTGGATCTAAGTACAATAAAAATCATCCTAGTGAATGTGTGAGCAGACTGTGATAGAACCATACAGTGGAATATTAGATGAGCATGAAAAGGTACCTGCTTAATGGCCCCAAGCCCCTTTCCACGAATGTCCTGATCTCTACTCCATCATGAGACATGGGCTGGGACAGGCAGGGGCCTTAGGTTGAACCTTGAATGTCAAGAAGACAGAGACAGGGTTACCATGCTACCATCTGGATAGACCTGCAAACACTATGCCAGGTCAAAGGGCTAGATGCAAGAGACAACATGCTTCACAATTCCATTGATACATGTGGTGGTTTGAATGGAAAATGTCCCCCAGAGGTCTCATACTTAATCTCCAGTCGGTGGTGCAATTTGGGAAGTTTGTAGAGCCTTTAGTAGGTGGAGCCTTGCTGGAGGGAGGTGTGTCACTGGGGAGAAGCCTTGAGGTGTTAGAGCTCAGCTCTGCTTACCACACTGCGCTCACTCTCCTTCCTCCTTGCTGCCATGAAGCTTGCTGTGCCTAGCTGTCTGCTCTGCCATGCTTTCCCTGCCACCAGGAGACTTCCCCTCAAAACTGTGAGCTGAAATAAACCCTTTCCTTCCACAAGCTTTTTCTGGATGGGTGTTTATAATATGAAATCTTGAGAACAGAGACAAACAGGATAGTACTGGTTGCCAGGAGCTGAGGGGAGGGAGAAATGAAGCATGAAGGCAGGGTGAAGAAATGCTCTGGAATGAGATAATAGTGATGATTGTGCAACCTGGAAATAAAGTAAAAACCATGGGATTATATGATCTAACAGGGTGAAATTTATGGTTATTAAGAACACATTAAAAGCCAGGCGTGCTGATGCCTGCGGATCATCCTGGGCTGTGTAGTGGGTTTAAGGCAAGCAGGGGATTCATGAGACCCTGTCTCAAAAAAGAAAGAGAGAGAGGGGGAAGGAAAAGGAAGAAGGAAGAGAAAGAAAAAGAGAACAATGAGTGGACAATTATAATACTCCTATATATTACTGCACACACTCTTCCCAATCTTTGGGAGCCAATGGCATCTCTGAGTTCAAACCTAGCTCTGTCAACATCGGCCACCTGTCACCCAGGTTACCTACAGGCTGAAAAGTGTCTGTGAGAGGCTGTCATGATGGTTCGTGTCTGTCATTAAAAGGTTGGCACTTAGTACCAGGCAAGGGGACCAGTGAATGTTCTTACTTCTTTCCCATGCTGCAAACCTGGTTAAGAACCCACGAGCGCCCTTGATTTTACTACCCATTGGTCAGGGACTTAGATGGGTCCTTGAATGTCAAGAAGCACAGGGGCGGCTCAGGATCCTCTGGGATGCTGGCCATGATGTGACTGTGACCACCAGCATCTTGGGGACTCGTCACCCTGCTCCTTACCACCTGTTTCCTTACTTGACTTGGTCCTCTCACTTCCTGTAGTTGTCTGAGTTGACAATGTCCTTTACTTTAATTAATTAATTAATTAATAATTTATTTTCGTGTGTGTGCATAAATGCACACATGCCATGGCACATCTGTGGAGGTCAGAGGACAACTTTGGGGTGTCAGCCCTTGCCTTCTGCCTTGTTTGAGCCGGGGTCTTCTTGTTCTCCACCGTGTTGCCAGGCTAGCTAACCTACCCACTTCTTGGATTCTCTTGGCTCTGCCTCCCATCCTGGCCTATAGCTGCCCAGGGATTACAGTCACTTTGGCATCCGGCTCTACACGGGCACTGACAATCTGAACTCCAATCATTAGGGTTGCATAGCAAAAGCTTTTAATCACTGAGCCATCTCCCTGGTCCTACCATTATCTTTTCCTGAAAATTCCCCCCTGCACCCAGAGTCCAGTTCTGCCACGGCAACCACCCACTCCAAACAATGTCCCTTTGAGATGGGAAATATCTTTTCTTGCCCACTTAACACTTGAGAATTCCGAGGCTCAGATAGGTGAAGAGCTTGTTCCAGACCCCACAAATCATGTCAAAGCCAAGAAGCCTTAGATCTGTCTAGCCCCGGCACTCAAACTCTCACTCCCTATGGAGAGCCAAGAGCTCATGGCTCCTCCCAAGCTTCTGATCACCAGGCACTGTCTAGTCAGGGATAAGGGAGGGCTTCTGTGTGTGAGAGTTGGAGAAACTGAGGCACAGAGGATACTGTGAGGGTGACTGACAAGTCCAGAAATCAGTCCCTTAAATGTGAGGTCCACCTGACTTCAATCCCCTGCATCTGACTCAGAGTGGGCACTAAGATCTGGTGATGGGTCCCCCTTTCCCCCAGTGCATGGGAGTTCTAGCCTTGCTCTTGACTCATCCAGCACCTCCTTTCCTAGCCCTGAGGGTGGGGACCTGACTCCAGATATTGATACCAATGCTTGGACAGCCACTGGGAGAGTCTCACCCCAGACCTGCCACCTACCAAACAGGGGCTGAGGAAGCTACCCCACTCACAAGCATTTACATTGCTCCGAAGGACAGCCTTGCGAGCTCTTTCCCATGTGACAGAGAGTAAAGGACCATCACCGTAGATCAGCCTGGCCCACTGTCAATAGGTGCCAGCCTGCAACCCTGGGGGTATCTGTCTCTGTGCCTTGGGCTGCAGCTCCAGCTCTGCCTGGCATTTCTCTTGAGTTTTTGTGGGCTCAGGCAATACAGGAAGAACACATCAGGCAGCTGGGGTGGAGGATTTCTGTCCAGGGGAGCATGGAGTTAGGATGGTGAAAGAAAAGAGGAATGTCCTTAGGTCTGACACAGCTTAGCCCAAGCCCAAGGGCTTTTGCCTAGCCAGCTTCAAATTGGTAGAACAGTTGTCAAGCGCCTTCCTGGGGTCTCACCCTGACTGGCCCTTGTCAGCGACTGCCTCTGGAACCCAGCTCAGTCATGGTTTGACCCTAACCCAGGTCCGTGTCCAGGCTCCCCTTGACTCTTCCCCCATTGGCCAGAGTCAGCCTGGCACTGGAGCCTGGAACTTTTCTCCCTTCCCACATGGCCCCTTCTCTCTTCTCTCCAGTGTCTTTTGTGATCAGATCCACCCTTCTTTTCATTCCCTCTCTCTTGCTGCAGCCATTCTTGTCTTTTCCTCCCTCTTCCTTCCCCGGTCTGCAGTGGTTTCCTTTCCCCTGTTTGTCTCTTTCTGGCTCTCTTTCTTTCACTTGTTTCCCTTGTAACCAGAAGCAAGCAGCATAGGTCAAGGGCAGAGCGGAAATGCAAGCCATGGTCTCCTCGGTGCTTGAGAAATGCTTGCAGGTTTATTACAGAATGGTCAGGAGCTGCTCCACGGCTGGCTGGGATCTGCCACACATTGTCCCTTGAGAGCTGTAATAAGACACAGGATCCCATGAGTCCCCAGCTACCCTGTGGGTAAGTGGTCATGTCCCCATTTCTCAGATAGTTACATGATACTCTCAGTATAGGTAAGGATCTGACTCTGAGCCAGTTCATTCTTCTGTCTCTTTGATTATACTTCCTTTTGTTGTTGTTTTTAAATATTTTTATTTATTTTCAGAGAGAGAGAGAGAGAGAGAGAGAGAGAGAGAGAGAGAGAGAGAGAGACAATGGTGTGCCAGAGCCTGATGCCACTGCAAACAAACTCTAGACAGATGTGCCACTTTGCACATCTGGCTTTATATGGTTGATTCTGGGGAATCAAACCAAGGCTGTCAGGCTTTGCAGGCAAGTGCCTTTAACCACTGAACAATCTCTCCAGCCCCCATACTTTGCTTTTGAAATTTATATTTCCATGTTTTCAGGTCTTTACAATTTCTGACACATAATAACTACATATTCACTCGGGAAAGTGTGCTGTTGATACACACATACCCTGCGCAATGATCACATAGGAAAATTGAGATGTCTGTCTCTCCATCATTTATCACTCTGAGAACATTCAAAATGTCCTCTTCTGGCTAGTTTGGAGCATACAGTAGATTCTTGCGGACTCTAGTCACCCGACTGTGCTATAGAGTAGTGGATGAAATCCTCCCAGCTGGCTGTGTGTCGGTACCTATGAAGCAACCCTTCTCGGATCCCTTGCCTTCCCTCCCTACCTCTGCTGATCGCCATTCCACTCTGCTTCTATGAGATCAACTTCTTCAACTTTCACACGGGAATGAGAACACACTGCTATTTGCTTCTCTGGGCCTGGTTTATTTCATTCTGTAACATCTTCTGGCTCATCCGTATTGTCACGTGTGGCAGGGTCTCATTCTTTTTTTTATGTCTGAATAACATTCCATTGTGTCTATTTCATATTTCTTCATCTGGTCATTCACTGATGGACCCTTAGGTTGAGTCTGTATCGTGACTGCTGTGAACAGTGCTGTAGGGAACATGGAGGGGGAAGTGTCACTTTGCCATAGAGACTTCCTTTGCTTACTTTCTTGTTTTAAAATATTTTTATTTATTTAGGTGGGAAGAAGCATCAGGGCTGCAAATGAACTCCAGACACATGCTCCAGGCTTTATGTGGATACTGGGCAATTGAACCCATGATGGTAGGCTTTGCAAGAAAGTGCCTTTAGCTGCTGAGCTATCTTCCCAGCCCTCTTTACTGACTTTCTTTCCTTTGGATATATTCTGAGGGTGAGGTTTCTAGATCAGATATGGCAAGGACTAGAGGAAGGGAATTCGCACCTTGTTGATAGGAATGTAACCTAGTGTCTTGGTGACAAATGATGGCGTGGAGGCTCCTCAGCAACTATAAATAGAGCTAGTCTATCATCTGCTCAGCCCACTTCTGGGTATTTATCCAAAGGAAATGCGATTGGTATGTGGAAGAGACGCCTGCGCACATGCTCACAGCAGCCTGATTCACAACAGCCAAGAAGTGACATTAATCTAAGGGTCTATCCATCATTGGAGGCTCTCAGAAAGAAGAGTGGCCAGTGCTCAAAGCGGGAAATACTGTCATTCGTGACACCACCCGTGAGCCTGGAGGAGGGTCAGTGAAACAAGCCAGGCTCAGAGAGACAGAGACCACGTGGTCCCGCTCAACCACGAGATTGCAGAGTCAAGCTTGAAGAAGTGGAGAGAATGGGGTTCAGAGCCCGAGCTAGGGAAAATGGGGACTGAAGGATAGAAAGTTTTGGCTCCCTAGGAAGAGTGTCACAGAGCATGACAACTACAGTCAGTAACAGTGCATGTGTGCTTGAAGTTTGCAAAGACGGCAGATATTAAAGGCTCCATCACAGAATCAATATGGTATTCAGTATCATTTAGTCTTTCTGCAATGTATACCTCTACGAGAACATCATACTTTGTACCCTACATTGGGTTTTTCACTTGCAATTAAAAAATAATTTGAACAAGTTGGGTATGGTGACCCATGCCTATGACCCATGCCTATTTGGCAGGCTAAGGCAAGAGGATTGCTGTGAGTTTGAGGCCAGCCAGGTCTACATAGCATGACTCTATCTCTTTCCACTGCAAACGAACTCAAGACACGTGTATCACTTTGTGCATCTGGCTTTAACCATTGAGACCCCGCTCCACAGACTGTCTCAAAAAGCAAAACACAAGGAAACAAAACATAATGTGGTGATTTGATCCAGGTGTCCACCATAAACTCAATGTGTTCTGAATGCTTGATTCCCAGCTGATGGCAATTTTGGAATTGAAACCTCGCTGGAGCTGTGTTTTAGGGGGCGGGCTTATGGGGGTTACAAGCCAGCTTCCCCTTGCCAGTGTTTGGCACACCTTCTTGCCACTGTTTGCAGTGCTGTGGCGGAGGTGATGTCCACCCTCTGCTCATGCCATCGTTTTCCCTGACATCATGGAGCTTCCCCTCAAGTCTGTAAGCCAAAATAAACCCATTCCTCCACAAGCTGCTTTTTGGTTGGTTTCTTTGTGCTAGCAATGAGAAGGTGACTACAACACATAATAAAACAATTATTTTTGGTTTTTCAAGGTAGGGTCTCGCTCTAGCCCAGGCTGACCTGGAATTCACTATGTAGTCTCAGGGTGGCCTTGAACTCACAGCCTCTGTCTCCTGAGTGCTGGGATTAAAGGCATGCACCACAATGCCTGGCAGAAACATAATAATTTTTAAACTGGATATGAAGGTGAAGGTAACACCATATTTTGAGGGTGTACTAATCATGGCGGACATCTTTATTTTTTTGGCCCCTGTCATCCTTACGTACTCTGGGCTCCATATTCTGCATTAGTTTCCATTACTGTCACACAGTACCTGGGATAGTTGTCACCAAAGGAGGAAAGGCTTCTTTTGGCTCATGATTTCAGAGATTTCAGCCCACAGCTGCTAGTCCCTGCTGTTTGGGGGCTGTGGCAGCTTAGTGCATCACAGCAGAGCACGTGGCAAAAGTCTGTTGACCTCACAGTGTGCAGTAAGCAAAGAAAGATGGAGAGGCCATGCCTCACACCCTCCCTCTAGGCTCCTCTCCTAAAGGTTCCACGACCTCCCAATACCTACACAGGCTGGCACACCAAGCCTTCAACACATGGGCGCTTGGGGGGCATTCAAAATCTATGGCATGTCCCTCTGAACAGACCAGGAAACTGAGGCTCAGAAGGGTGAGGTCACTTATCTACTCAGTCTGGCTCCACAGTGCATGACTGTGTGTGCGTGTGTGTTTGTGTGTGTGTGTGTTACCATTCACACTAGGCAATTCTCTACCACAAACTACACCCCCAACACCAGGACATAAATCATTTTTTAATGTTAGATTTAGTCACTGACTTTTTTATACATATATGTCATTGTATTCACCTACTACCGGCCCCTGTCCCTCCCCACTGGTCCAAGTCCTCTCCTCAAATCATTCCTTTTTTTCTATAATATGAATACAATTTTTTTTCATTTTTAATTGTTTTGACATGTGTATGTGTGTGGGTTGTACATGCATGTTAGATTGTGTGTGTGTGCAGGTGGGTGTGTGCATACACGTGAGGTCAGAGGTCAACACGGTATTTTCCTCAGTTGCTCTCTACCTTATTCTTTTGGACAGAGTCTCTCTGAGCCTAGTGCTCACTGATCTGCTAGGTCATCTGGCCAGGGAGCCCAGTCTCTGTCTCCCCAGGGTGGGAGTACAGGCATGCTCCACTACATCTGGCATTCGACAGGGGTTTTGAGGATACAGCCTCAGGTCATCATGCTTGCTGAGTCATCCCCAGCCCCATGAATGTGAAGTCTTAACCCCCAGGTTCCACCATCTGCACTGTGAGCTCTGTCTACAGATCCCAGCACTCTCGCCAGAAGTTGGCTGGGTCCAAGGGCCAGTGCTTCGTATAGCTCACCCATATGGAGCTTCTGCTTGGGAGCAGATGCCTCTCCGCTTCATTTTGTCCTCACGGCTTTGGGGATTTCCAAGTTTTATGAAGCAGAAAGCAGAAGCTCAAGGTCAGGTGTGGTGGCACACGCCTTTAATCCCAGCACTCAGGAGGCAGAGGTAGGAGGATCACTGTGAGTTCGAGGCCAGCCTGGACTACAAAGTAAACTCTGGTTTGCCTGGGCTAGAGTGAGACCCTGCCTCGGAAAACACGACAAAACAAAACAACAAAGCTCAAACGAAGGCTCAAACCACCCTCATCATCACATCTACACTTCCCCACCAGTACTTGAGGCTTTGGGGGCCACCAGCCCCTGTCTCCCTCCACTGCCCCCTCACCTGCCTTCTTGCCCTCACTCTCAGCTTCTCTGGGGCCATCCTGGCATTTCATGCCTCTGAGCCTTTACAAACTCTGTTCCCTCAGCCTGGACTAGCCAGTCCTACTTCCTTCACCTTCCAGTATGTCACTTCTTCCAGGAAGCCTTTGCTAATTGACCCAGACCTGGCTGGCACCGTTGTTCTGGTTTTATGTAGACTGCTGTCCTCCCATCTGTGACACACCTCTGCCTTCCCTCTGGGCCAAGAGCCCCACCATGTCAGGGACCTTGTGTGTCCGATCACCACCGGCTCTGAGTGCAGCACTTGCTCCAGAAGATGCTTCGTGAATATTCTAGGAAATAAGTAAATAAAATGTTTCAAAGCAGGGTGGGGTTGCAGCTTGGTTGGCAGAGTGCTTGCCTAGCATGCATGAAGCCCTGGGTTTGATCTGCAGCCACACTTGTGTGTGGTGGTGCATGTCTGTAATCCTAGCAGGAGGACATCGAGGCAGGAGGGTCAAAAGTTTAAGGTCATTTCAGCCCACATTGCAAGTTGGAGGCTGCATTGCCCAAGTGTTTGCTCAGGGCAAGTGTTTGGATGCATCATCTCATTTAATCCTTCCAGCCTTTAGGTGGGAAACTGAAGCACAGAAAGGTCAATTCTGTTTGAATATTTTTATTTATGGTTAGAGAGGTGGTACAGTGGGTAAGGTGCATGCCTACAAAGCCTAATGGCCCTGGGTTTGATTCCCCAGTACCCACATCCCCAGTGGTTCCCATGCAAGTGTTGTTGCTTATCCAGCTGAAGGAGAGCAAAGCAAGCCGAGGGTGCTGGGAAGATGGCCCAGTGGGTGAAGTGTTTATCAAGCAAGCATGAGGACCTGAGTCCAGCTCCCATCCCAGCACTGGGAAGGCAGGGACAAAGGTTCCCTGGGGCTTGATGGTTAGCTGGTCTAGCCCATGAGTGAGTTCCAGGTTCAGTGAGAGACTGTCTCAAAAAATAAGGTGGAGGCCTGGAGAAATGGCTCAGCGGTTAAGGCACTTGCCTGCAAAGCCTAAGGACCTGGGTTTGATTCCCCAGTGCCCATATAAACCAGGTGCACAAGGTGGTACATGAATCTGGAGTTCATTTGTGGTGGCTAGAGGCCCTGGTGCACCCATTCTCTATCTGCCTCTTTCTCTCTCTCAAATAAATAAAGAAAATATTTTAAAAAATATTTTAAAAATAAGGTGGAAGCTACTGAAGAAGACATCAGACATTGACCTCTGGCTTTCACATACATGTGCACATGCATGATACTAACGCGTATACATACACCACACCTGCATACAGGGCAGGCATACACACACACACATATACACCACACCTGCACAGAGCAGACATATACACACATATACATACACCACATCTGCATACAAAGGAGCTGGAAAGGGTAGAGAAAGAAAAAGAAGAGGAGGGGAAGAGGGGAAAAAAGCTCGCTGAAGTTTAAGTCCTTATGGTGGCTGGAAGCCTGCAGAATGGGGTTGACTGACAGCTGAGGCTGCACTTCCCAGGGCAGAGTGTCCCCAGCTTGGGCTTTGGGGGTGTGCAAGCGCTCACTGGCTTTTATCTGTCTGGTTCAAATTAGATGTCGGCTCTGCAGAGCCTCGTTAGCAGTTTCCTCGCCCAGCCTGGCGCCTGCGAGATGGTAACATTTTATTGTTTCCTTGTTTTTTCCTTTCTTCCTTACTTCTGTCTCTTTTTTCTCCTTGCTTTATTATCTCAAATTTCCGCTTCATGCGACAAAAATGGAAAGGGCTGCCGCATTCCACTGGGATACTTCTCACACTCAAGTCCTCCATCAGCTCAACCAGGTGCCGTGAGCTGGTGCCGTGAGCTGGTGCCATGAGCTGGGGGACCCATGGATGCCTCCCCAGGGCCAAGCTGCCTTTCTTCTGCCTCCACCTGACAGCCCCGCTGTCCATCTTTAGGGACACAGGCTGTCACTGTCATTAGTGGGCATTTCTGGAGTCTCTTGTCATTTTCTCCCTATTCAGTTTTTGAACTTTGCTTCACAATTCATTCCTTCCCCCCTCTCTCAGTGTGTGTGTGTGTGTGTGTGTGTGTGTGTGTGTGTGTGTGTGTGTGCACGCGTGCATGTGATGTGTGCATGTGTGGGCACTCAGAGGCCAAAGGAGGTTATCAGGTGTCCTCCTCAATTGCCCCTCCATGTGTTTCCTTGAGATGGAGTCTCACACTGAACTCAGAGATGCCATTTTTCTGTCATATTGGCTGACCAGTGAACCCCAGAGACTCTCCAGTCTTCACTCCTCACAGGACTGGGGTTACAGGTGTGCATGACCATGCCCAGATATTTCCATGGGTGCTGGGAATCAAATTCAAGGTGAATCAGGTCCTCTCAGGTCTTGATGCTCATTCAGCAAGTGCTCTTACCCATCCAGCCATCTCCCCAGCCCCCTATTCTTTTTCTTTTCTTCTTTAAATATCGATTGATTGATTTGTGTAGAGAGAACACGAGTATGTGTGCACCAGGGCATCCATCTGTGGATCCGGTGGGTTAGTGGGGGAGTTGCAACACACATCAACTCCCTGTTTGTCCAAGGAGCTGGGAGAACAGAGGCTTGGAATAGCTGTGAGCTGACGAGAGATAGGACTCTCAGGATGCAACCACAGTGGGCAGATCATTTATTATATAGATAAAAGTTGTTTATATAAAGGAAAAGGCAGAGGTAGGGGCATAGGCAGCAAGGGGATTGGTAGGGGCAGGATAGTCTGTGGGCATCTCATGAGTGGATTTGCAGGGGCCAGTAACCTATGGATGCCTAATTTGCATAGATAAGTTGAGAGGGCTCGTGACTCTAGACATATATAGAATGGTGATGGCTGCAGAGGAAATGTAACCTTATTGTTTATGTTTGCTATTACAGCTGTACTGAATTTAGGCCTTGAATTGCCTGTTTATCTCAGGGCACAGCTGTGGCCTGCCTGGAGGCTGGAGGGTCCAGGATATGCTTGAGATTTATCGGGGCCTCAGACTCGTCTCAACTTCCTTAACAGAAGGAGACAGTCCTGGATACCTTCCGGTCTCAGCAAAACCCTATATCCTCCATGTCTCTTAGCAGGGTCCCCACATCCTTCCACTACAAACTTCTGATGCATCATCACTTTGGGCACCTGGCTTACATGGGTACTGGGGAATTGAACCTAGACCATCAGACTCTGCAAGCACCTTCGACTGCTGAGCCATCTCTCCAGCCCCCTATTTGTTGTCTTAATAACCCAATCTTTACTTTCCCACAAAGCAATTGTATAGAGAGCAATTATCTCCTACTGCTGGATTCAGGGTAGAAGAGGAGAGCAAGAGGGTCCCTGGCCTAAACTGTGCACACAGTAGGTGTCTAATAAATAGAAGGTGTGATTAGTGTCCTTCTCCTCGATGCTGCTGGCCCGAATAGATGAGAAACTGCATTCAGCAATGTGTTGACAACCAGTGGGATGACCCCCATTCTTCCTCTCCTTCATCATCGTCATCACCACCACCGCCACTGTGACCACCAGGGTTGTCATTCTTATCAATGTCTTCACTGTCAACTCTCACAGTAACTTCCATTCTCAGAAGAGGGCAGGAGATGGCACAATAGGGACTGAGTGGGGAGGGCTGACCAAACTCAGAGGAACAGACTATGGCAAGCCCAGAGGTCCCTGAGCTAGCTGGGAAGGAGAGCCGTGGGGCTGGAGACAGGCCAGAAAGAGAGAGAGAGGAGAGGCAGGTGGAAGGCGGGTGCAGTCCTAGCTGATCCCCATCAATCACTGTCACTCCATGTGCTGGAGACGATGGACTGCTGGATTCTATGACTTGGACGGGGAGGCAGTGTTAGTCCCCTGCCCAGAGCTGTCACCTCTGGGGTCAGTAGGGGATGAGATATTGCAGCAGGGCTCCTGGAAAATGGTTCCGGTGTGGTCACTTCTGCTAGGACAACTCTATGGGTTGGGCTAGGGTGTGCTGAACGGTCTGCTAATAACCTTGGGGACTGAGTAGAGGGCGGTCTGGAAGCTGGTGGGTATGGGAGGAAGCTGAATTGGGAATTGGGATCTGGGGGTGCAGGGAGGAAACACCTCGATGAAGTGGCTTCCACAACCCAAGAGGATGAACCACTGGTCTTCTCTGCCTCTCCTTCTTGACACCTTAGGACAGGGACCATTTCCTTCTTGCCTGAAACCCTGGCTTTTAGGACACCTTGGGGTCTTCCTCTCCTCATTCCCTGGCCATGGCCTAGCATCCTGTCTCCTCCTCCAGAGGAATAAAGAGTGGAGATCCTGGGATTTCTCTACTCCTCCCAGGATGTCTACACTTCTCCCAGGATGTCTAAACCTCCCAGTTTCTTTCTGTATTCCCTCGAAGGCTCTGGCTACACTCTTCCCAGGCTCTTGTGATCTCCTGCATTCTTCCAGTTGCAGGCTGTGTCTCTGGGCACACTGAAGACTCCTCTATCTGCCTACATTCCCATCCTTCCCTTCTACCCAGGGTTCTCTTTCATGCCCAGGTCCTGCTTGGAAATGATACCCCTGCTCCTCCTCCTCTCATAGGCCTCTAGCCATATGCCACCCTGGAACTTCCCTGTCTTCTCCTCCCCTTCCTGTACCTATTTACCAGCCAGTCTGCTCAGTGCTACTTTAATATGAGACCCTGACTCCCAGGAACCCCTTTCACTTGATCTGTCCACACCAGCCTGTGGCTGGTTACCTGACCAACCTGGTCCTTGGGACCCACCTCAGCTTTTGTCCTCCGGTCCAGGGATCTTCAAAAGTACATGTCAGACTTAGTGTATTTCCTGCTTAACCTCTCAAAGCTTCCCAGGATATGTATCAAACTACCTACCTACCTACCTACCTGGCAGCTGGTCCCTTCGTGTGTTCCTTATGTGTATCTGGCTCTGACAGGGAGCGTCCATCTCCTTGCTGGGTTTTGCCTTTTCCACACTCACGACAAGCACGTCCAGGCCTCAAGCATTTTTTTCATGCCTGGATTACACACTCTACCCATTCCTAAGACTCACCCCTCGTGTGTGCTCAGGTCACTTTTCCAAAGCTCGGTCATCCCGGTGGCCTTCCTGGTGGCCTTCCCTGGTGGGCTGCCTTGTCACTTCTGCCTTCCCCACTCACCTGTCTGCTTGACCCTCATTGTGCTCCATTCATCTTCATATTCATCCAACGCGATGCTTCCGTCTCCCACGTGAACCTCAGGGACTTTCTCTCGTTTCCTGTTTCCTCAGGCCTGGCACGTCGTGGGTGCTTTGTAGAAGTTGGAGACTGAATACACAAACATCCATTGAGGCCAAGCCGAGTGAACGTGCTCATGGGCGCCCACGCAGTGACTGTGGTTGAATGAGTTGATGTGAGATTATCGTATTTGTCTTTGGACAGACCCGTAGCTTATTTCTTTTGGTATTTATTCTCCCTGATGTTTTGGTAAACTGTGCGACCTCAGCTGAGTTACTTGAGTGCTCTGGACTTGAGTTTCTTCATCTATAAGGTGACACTGTCATAATATCCGTGTGATTGATGGCTGAGAGGATTAAATGACTGACTATATTCATGTGGTTGGCACACAGTAGGTGCTCAGGAAACATTCTCTGTTATTACCCTGTTTTTATACCTAGTGGCAATGTGGAAAGCGATAAGGTGGGGGAGGGGGCACTGAGTAGACCCAGTTACCTTGGGCTGAAGCCTAAAAACCCGTTCACTTTGCTGGTTTCTTTTCCCAGACGAGGCGCTGGGGAATTGCCTGATAACATGAAGCCAGCTGAGATTAGAACCCACATCATGCTGTCAGCTCATGCTGAGTTTGTGGTCAGCTAAACCCCCAAAGCCTTTCTTCGCAGCCTTCTGGCTCGGCCAGGGAGCCCTCATCCTGTATTTGTGGGCTTTGCTTTATTTCTTGTGGTCTTTTGCTTTTTTTATATTCCGGATTATAAAAGTAATACATGCCCACTGTGGAAAGTTTACAATGGGCATAAAATTACAAAGAGCAGGAAAAAAAGCAGGCTACAAATCAGCACGAAGGGTTTGAATGTACTTGCGTAAAATGCTTTTATAGATTTATAGAGAGAGACAGGCCGGCAGGAATAGAGAGAGACTTTTGGACCCGTGAGAGGTTTTGCAGGCTGCTTCATGTGGCTGGACACTGCCTGAGGGTTTTTCATTTTATTTTTTTCTCCTTAGAGCTTTTTTTCTTGATGCTGTTTGAATTTTTATAACAAGCATAGCTTATCTTTCTTGCAAATAATCATTTTCAATTGGAAATCAGATAATTGAACTTTCCTCCCTAAAATGCTGTTTGGCGTCATTCTCCATTATCCATTCAGAAATGTTCATCAAGTAGAGTCCTAGAGCCTGTCTGGGCTCTCTCCTCCCTCACTCTGTGATCCTTGCTTCCCTTATGTGTATTATTGTTCTTCTTTTGGGGGTGGGTGGGTCTCAAGGTAGAGTCTTGCTCTAGCCCAGGCTGACCTATGTAGTCTTAGGGTAGCCTCAAACTCACAACCATCTTCCTACCTTTGCTGGGATTAAAGGTATGCACCACCATGCCTGGCTGCTATTGCTCATTTCTATTTTTTTTTTTAAAAAAAAAAAACACTTTTATTGACAGCCTTCCTATAGATACACAATGTGTCCTGGTCAGAACCCCCTATGGCCATACCTTCTTTGTCCCTTCTTCTATAGACCACTGAACACCCGCTTCTTTCCAAGTAGTCCCTCTTCGATTTTGATGTATTTATTTTTGCCCTCATATGATGCAAGTCTTGGGTAGGTAGTTTCAGGCACTGTGAGGTCATGAATATCAAGGCCATTTCGTGTCTGGAAGATTGCGTTGTAAGCAGTCCTACCCTTCCTTTGGATCTTACAATCTTTCCACCATCTCTTCTGCACTGGCCCCTGAGCCTTGGAGGGTGTGATGGAGATGTCTCACTTAGTGCTGAACACCCCACTATCATTTCTTCTCAGCATTATGTTGAGCTTTGAGTCCCCACAGTGGTCACGGCCATCTCAAAAGAGAAACTTCTCTAGCCAAAAGCAAGAGTAGCATTAATATATGGGCATAAACATAAGTATTTAAAGGGTAGTTTGGTGGGTATAATATATCTACTTGGCCAAACAATAGATGAAATGTGCTCAGGTGACCTGTATAAGATGTAACCTGTCCTGGTGGGAGCAGTGGGGAAGACACAGGCTCCCATGTACTTCCCCAGTCATCAATCATCTCACGGATCTGAGCGATCTACAAAGGACTGAAAACACCACAGAGAACAGCAGAGCAAAGGCCCTGAGACAGGAATGTGCTGAGCTAGTCTGGAGAGCTGCAGAGGCAGGTGTGGCCAGGGGAGCGGGGCAAAGGGGAAAGCTGCAGACGGAAGTCGGAGTGACAGGTGGCAGCCACCTCACAGAGGAGCTCTGATTCACCAGAGGTCTTGAGCAGGGTAGGAAAAAGATCCATGTCTTTCTGTGGGCTGAGGGTGTGGTTCAGTTGATGGAGCGCTGGCCTGGCAGGCAGGAAACCCTGGGTTCAATCCCCAGCTCATAAACTGGGTGTGGTGGCACACAGCTATAATCCCAGCACTTAGGAGATCAGACATTCAAGGTCATCCGTGGGTACATAGTGAATTTGAGGCCAGCTTGGGATCCATAAGGTCCCATTTCAAAAACAAACAATGAAGAGCAGTCTTTCTGATTGCTGTTAGAAGATGAACTACAGAGACCCCAAGGAAGGGTGAGAGGCAGGTCCTGGCTTCATCATAACTAAGGGTTCAGGGTGTGAGTGGACAAGCACCTGTCTGTGAGGGTGTGCCAGGGTGAGAGATGGAGGAGCTGAGAAGGGCCACAGTTGGGAGATGGATATAGCTCTGAGAGCCCTGAGGCTTCTTGGCTGAATCCATGTTTTTATGCCATGCCCACATGTGACAGAACCCCAACGGCCAGCCTCCCTGGGATACCCTCATTTTCAGGTTTTCCTCTGTCCGTCTGTTTGCTGTTGCATGGACTCTCCCTCCCTGGCTATGGATGCACACATGTATTATCTTACAGTCCCATGCGTTAGCAGCTTGCTGGGCTGACGTAAAGCATTGATTGACAGGGATTTTCCTTTCTGGGGAATTAATTTCCTTATCTTTCCTACATTTTAGAGGCCAACCTATGGCCTTTGGCTCATGGCCCCTTCCTCCACCTTTGTGTGTGTGTGAGGGATGTGTGAGTGTACATGGGGATACACATGTGTGGGTGTGTGGGTGTGGAGGCCAGAGGACAACCTCAGGTGTCATCCTTTGGAACACCATCTGCTTCATTTTGAGGTCGGTTCTCTCCTAGCTCACCAGTTAGGCTCCTTTAGCTGGTCAGCAATGCTCCAGGAATGCTCCTGTCTCAGCACTGGGACTATAGAAGCATCCATTATGCCTGGCATTTTACGTGGGTATTGGCGATTGAACTCAGGACCTTTTGCTTGCATGACAAGCACCTTACCCACCGAACCACCTCCCCAGCCCTTTCTTCCACCTTCACAGGCATTCATGTCCTGCTGCCTGGTCTTCCTCAGTCACGTCTCCCTCTGACCTCTCACAGCTTGAGAAGTCTCTCCATGTATGAGAACACATGTAATTGGATTGGGTCCATCTGGCTACTCCAAGGTAATCTACCCATAGCAAGAACCTTGATCTTTATTTGTATTGCTGGTTTTTTTTTTTACTGTGTGTAAGTGTGTGTGTGGTGTGTGTATCTCTGTGTGTGCAGGGTGTGTGGTGTGTGCAATGTGTGGTGTGTACAGTGCATGGTGTGTAGTGTGTGCAGTGTGTGTGTGTGTGTGTGTGTGTGTGTGTGTGTGTGTGTGTGTGTGTGGTGTGGCATGGCATCCTGCATGCTCATCTGTGGCTGGGAATACTTGCCTCTGCCCTCTGCTCTCTGCTCTCTGCCCTCTGCCCTCTGCCCTATGCTGGTGAGAGTGGAATGTCAGGTATCCCACTCCATAGCTCTTACGTCTAGTGTTTTTGTTGTTGTTTTTAAAATATTATTAATTTGCCAGAGAGGGGAGGAGGGATGGGGGAGGACACACCAGGGCCTCTAGTGGCTGCAGACTGACTCCAGACCCATGTGTCACTTTGAGCATCATGAATACTGGGAATTGAACTTGGACCTGCGGCCTTTGCAAGCTAGACCTTTAACTGCTGAGCCATCTCTCCAGCCCTCCCAGTCGTTGTTTGGAGCTGGAGTCTCTTTGCTGATTCCTGAACTTGTGGGGCTTTGATGATTCTCAGGGTCTCTGCTCACCTGAGGGACAAGGGTTACAGGTACATGTGGACACAGCCAGCTCTTTATGTGGGATCTGAAGACTTGAGCTCTGGCACAGGAAGGACACAGGAAGCACACTTAACCGCTCAGCCATCTCTCCAGCCCAAGACCCTTGATCGTAAGAGCATAGGAAGGTGGTATAGCTTCAGGCACTGTTTGATCAGGACTCGGCCTTTGTTTCTCTGCCTTCCCAGCTTTCTTCTTGAAATGATTTAATTCCCCATCACAGGAAAGCTGTGTAATGCAATTCTTTTACCCCTTCTTGAGAAAAAAGACCCCCAAACATTCCCCATACCCACAAAAGAGGTACTGCTCTGCAAAGACCACTTTGGATGGACCATCACTGTGGATCACCCTGGTGGTAAGGGTGCGATCCATCCAGAAAGGTGCTGGGCAGTTGTCTCTGAGGAGGGGAAGTAACCACAGTGGATGCTGCAATCATCCATGATCTTAGCCCCTGTGATGGTTAAATTTTGTTGTCAACTTGATCTTTCAAGTAATCTGGTTGGGTCTCTGAGGATGTTTGCAGGAAGGCAGCCTCTCAGTAAGGGGCAAGATGTAAAGAAGCTCAAAGGAGCTAGAAGTAAACATCCTTTCCTGTGTGGGCAGTGCAGGAAGGAAGGAAATTCCAGAGACTCAGGAAGTCATTAAGTCTGGGATAGGGTTGCAAGACCCCACCCTAAGCCTATATAAAGGGGAAGAGATTCTCTCTTTGGCTCTCCTGCCTGTTCCCTGTCCTGTGTGTGTGGTGTTGGTGGTGGGTTTTTCTCTTTGCTTAGACCTGTGAAAGAGGACCAGCCTCTTTCACTTTTTTGGGACTTCCCCTGGATCTGTAGCTTGAATAAATCATTTCCTCCCATAAACTGTGCCTGGTTTGGAGATTCATCCCAGTGGCGTGTGGCTGACTACAACAGCCCCTAAGAGCAGGAGACCCTAAAACAGAAGGGAAGGCAAAGACCTCTGCTCTGGGGCCAGACTCACTCTGGCTGTTGGTAGGATGTGGACCCCAACTCCTTTTGCCTGGCCCCGGGGAGGGGGGGTGTCTGATTGTCCCACCCACTTTCCTGTCTCCCTGAATTCCAGCTTGCTCCCAGAGGCAAGGAGCCATTGCCCACCAGCTCTTGCCTCCTTGCTCTGGACTCATAGTATGCCCCATATCCCTGCAGCTCTGTGAAAGTTCCAGGTCTGTCTGATTGCAGCCACACCCTCCAAGGGCATAGACATGGCCTCCTGTGCCCCAGCCTCCTCCATGGTTCCCCTTGGGTGTCTGCACCATTGTGAACTAGTCATCCCCATTGTCTGGCTGAACTAGGTGCTAGGCATCAGGCTAAGCCTTCTGAGTTCATTCATCCTCAGGGCAGCTTCTCCACACCTCATGCTACTGATGGAGGAAACAGAGGCTCAGAGATGCTGGCCCTCCCGGGAGGTCACACAGCCTGACTGTGTGTGTGCTCTGCTCCCGACCACTCTGCTGTCCTGCCCCATGTCACCTATCTGCTTAGACTAGAATGCTGTTTACGACTATGAAAGTCCAGGCACTCGTGTCTCCTGGATACCACAGAGAATCCGCTAACAGGCTTCCTCACAGTGCGGCTCAGGGAAGGAAAGCCTAGTTGAATCCTTCCACTGGGATGTAGGATTTGGGGACGAGGCAGAAATTGACTTGCGGTGGAAGGCAAAGGCCATGCTGCTCCATCCTTGATGAGGGAGGGTGTATGGAGAGGCTGGAGCTGGAGATGGGTTGGGTGGTGATTAACCTTGGTGTGGGCAGTGGGATTCCAGCCCAGAGGTGTCAGCTGAATTGGGGAGTGCCAGCCCATCAGCTGGCAGGGCCAGATGGGCTGCAGGATCCCCATCAACTTTGAGCTTTTTTCTCTACTAATCTGGTGTCTTGGGACGATCTCATTTAGCCCAGACTCATAGAGAAGCTGGGCTTTTCAGCCAGAAGACGGTCAGGAGGGGCCTGGCTGGCTCCTGTCCAGCTGTGGGTGGGAGGGGGGGCAGTGTAAGCTATTTCTCTCTTACCTCCTGCCTGGAACAGATTCCCACATGTCTGATGACACCAAGGCATCTCTTGGCCTTGAGCTCTCAGAGCCAGAGAGCCTAGCTTTCCATGCGTATATGAACAGTGTCACTTCAGCCAAGACAGAAGAAGTGTATGCTTCCATTAAAGGGACCTGTTTGCTTTTCTTGGATGATGAAGTCAAGAGGTCGATGTGCACATCGATGTGGTTCCAGGCCCAGGAAGAGGGTAGAGGGCTGGCCACCAGGACCATGGCTGCCAGAAGCCACTCTCTACCAGGTTCTGGGTGCTGGGCTCAGGATGGGGGTCTATGGTTTGAGCCAAGGGCACCTGTGCCAAGGTCACTGGTGGTCTCAGGGCTTCCAGTGACTTGACTAAGGAGCAAAGCTCTGGCAGGGGCTGGCTAGAAATGGATTCTGCTCCCAGCTGAACGTGGCTATGGGACTTGGGGTGAGTTCCTGGCCCTGGGTCAACCTTTATTTCTTCCCAGTGGCCTCCCAGAACGTTCCCAGTTGCCACTGTCTAGAATCTTCATGGTTGTCATCATATCCTTGAGTTTCTGACGCCATCACATCAAAGTGTGTCGTGTGGCTCATGCCTAAAATCCCAGCACTTGGGAGACTGAGGTAGGAGGATTGCCATGAGTTCAAGACTAGCCTTGGCTACAGAGTGAGTTCAAGGTCAGCCTGGATTTGAGTGAGGTCCTGCTTCAAAAGACTGAAAAGAGTCACCTTCCAGGCCCTGTGATAAAATGCCTAACAGAAGCGACTTACGGGAAGGGAAGTTTATTATGCATAAAGGCATCCATTATGGCAACAAGAATGGTGGTGTCGCTCTGTGACAGTGCGCGTGGGAGGCGGGTGCTGGCTACATTTTAGTAGCTCAGCCATAAGACCCATTTCGTCCCTACCCCAGCGACACACTTCTTGTAGCTACTTGCCACCTCCTAAATGCTCTACACCCGCCCCAACTGCTCCACCATCTGGGAACCAACTGTTCCAACATGTGAGCCTGAGGGGGACATTTCACATTCCAACCATGATAGACCATGTGCACACCCTGAAAGGAAGGACAGCGCTTATTTCTAGGTTTTATAACGGCTCTGCTGGAACTCAGCTCCACCAGTTCTACTGGGAACAGGTCGGGGCACATCTAGCTGCATGCAGCCAGCTTGCTGGAATTCTTGGAGAGGTGGGGAGGGCAAGACAACCTTGTCTGTGTGCACTTGTGTGTCCATGCATTGGTATGTGTATGTGCTGGTGTATGTGCACAAGTATGTGTGAGGAAGTGTGAGTGTGTGACTGAAAGAGTGAAGGTGTGCATGTGTGTGAATACATGCATGTGAGAGTACATATGTGTGTGTGCATGCAAAAGTGTATGCACACATTGTTGTGTGAAGCTGTCCTCTGAGCAAAACAACCATTATGGTCTTCATCAGAGCAGCTCTGACACCTGCAAGAGACCCTCAAGATGGGTTGACATTGGGCTGGAGAGATGGCTCAGCAGTTAAAGGTGCTTGCTTGCAAAGCCTGTGGGCCTGGGTTGGCCCAGGTTTGAACCCCCAGTACTCACGTAAAGCCAGATGCACAAAGTGAAGCATTCATCACATCTGCAGCTCATTTGCAGTGGCAGGAGGCCCCAGCACTCCCATTCATTCCTAATCCTCTCTCTGCTTACAAATAAACACAATATTTAAAAAATGGGTTAATATTCCTTCATTGAAGGGGAGGTGGTCAGCCACTCCCTCCTGCGCCCCCTGCAGTGGTCTTGTGATGTCAGGAAGTGTTACAGTATATAATGTATGGAAAGTTAGCTGGAGGAGGAACTCCATCTAAGCAGCTACGGGAAGGTTATCATCCAGGCTGGGGTGAGACTTTATGATCCTGTGTTTTGACCCAAGCTCCTGTAAGTAACCCTTCACCCATGCTCTGTAAGGAAACCCTACAGACTCCCAGGTAGGGCACCAATTCCATCAGGGGCATGTGATCAATAGTGTTTCCCCAGGAAAGGTTTCTTGCAATATACGTGCATGCATGAGTGTTGGGTGGGGCTGCCTTCCACTAAGGGTCACACTGAGAGGATCTAGTCCAAGGAGCTGGTATATATATATATGGCTGCCACTTTGCCACTGTGCCAGAGCCCAGATCTAGGGCAATTGGAGGTGAAGGCTGGATCCTGTCCCCAGTGGGCAGCAGCACAGTGGCATGGCTCTGAGCTTGGTTATAGATTCAGGAAGATGAAGGTTTGCAGCCTGGCTGCATTGCAGTTGAGCTACTCGGAATAACCTCCATGACCTCTCTGGGCCTCATCCATTGTCTAAGAGCAGGAAGGAAGTGGTTCTATGTCACAGAGTTAAGACAAGGAATACACAGGCTGAGGTGCCAAGTGTACCTGGGTACAGAGGAGTGTCACTTTCGTTAGGGCAGGAGACCCACCCAGAAGAGCTCTGCAAGTCTCCACCCACCCTTTCAAGCCAAGTAAGTCTGGAAAGACCCTACTACTGCCAGCTCCCATGACGCCTTGGGGGCCAGTGACAGCCATAACCATGGATTCTATGAGCACCTGGGGCGGTGTGTCAACGCCCCTGGAGATTATTAGTAATAGAGGGTCCAGCTCCAGTCTCTTCTGTGAAGAGACACAGCACTAGGAACCTGGGCTGCTGGGGCTTCAGCAGCCCTCTGAGAAAGCCTGGTGCAGGGTGGCATCTTTGCCTCTGTGTAGACTAATCTTGCTGGGGTAGACCTGGGAGCCTCCAGATCCCCATCAGCTCTTCTCCCACTTCAGCCAGCCCAGATACCAGAACAGGGGCCGATGGCATGGAGGGCCAGGTTTTTGCTCTGTCCCCACAGACCCTGCCTGGTCCCCAAGGACTCATCTGTCTACAGGGTGGACACACTCCCGAGCTTCCCAACCAGTCTCCCAGCTGATGAGCTGGTGACTCACAGAACACTTGGCACTCCCTGGGCCAACATTGTAGCATTCCCAGGCCCTCAGAGGAGGCCACCAGTGACAGCTTGAGATGGGGGGCCACCCACCCACCCAATTATCTCCTTCGGCGGATGCTTGAAATTCCACCATGAGGACTTCATTCTTTGGGAGGATATTAATGCCTTATCTCAGCCCCACTCTTTAATATAAGCCCCTTGGGATCTATCACATACCTGAATATGGATGAGCATGTCAAAACACTTTTCTTCCCGCCAGGAGGGATCCAAGTTCTCAGGCTCCAAGTTCAGCCTTCTTTCCAATACCAGCATGCTCAGTTACTCAGCGAATAGAAATCAGCTCCTGCTGGATTGTACCCTGTGCCCAGGGCACAGGCAAGCAGGGAGCTCACTGGATGTTTGTTGAATGAATAAATGAAGCTGCCCATGAGATCATGTGCTCTGGAGCTGCCTGCTTGGGCATGGCTTCCAGATTTGCCACTGACCAGCTCTGTGACCTCAGGCAAGTTTCTGGATCTCTCTTTGCCATAGTCTCCACAGTGGTACAATGGGCATTTAAAAAAATGTACCAAGGGCTGGTGAGATAGGTCAGTGGCTAAAGGTACTGGTTTGCAAAGCCTGCTGGCCCTGGTTCAATTTCCAGCACCCAGGGCCAGACACAAAGAAGTGACTGAAACATTGATGAGCATACACACACATGTGCAAATAAACATTATTTACAAATTTCATCAACAGTTATAACACCTGTACATGGTGTATTGTGATCATAACCCCTTCCCATTACCTTCGCTTATCCCACCCCGACCCCTTCCACTGAGCCCCCTCTTTTTCTAACTAGTCCTTCTATTTTGATGTCTTTTTGGGGGTCCTCTTCCACCATCCATGATGGAATGTTGATGGGCCCAATATTGTGCAGGTAACTATGGTGGCTGTGAGGTCGTGAATGCAACCAACACTTCATGTCCAGAAGACAGCGTTCCATGATGCGCCTTCTCATCCTCCAGCTCTTACATTCCTTCTATCCCCTCCTGCACAGTGCTCCCTGATCCTCCCAGGGCAGGGAATGATGGAGATGAGCACTCAGCCATCAGTGATTCTCAGCACTTGATGAGAGAGTTTTGAGTCTCCCGAAAATGGGCGTCTTGATGGTCTCCGCGAGGCCCTCGGTTCATCTTCGTTAAGTACTCAGAGCGTCTCCTAGCACAGCCACACACCATGGAAGTGTCTTTCACTTGTGCCAACCAACTCAGCAAACACAGTTGAATACACATGGAAGGTATTGGGTACCTTTGATTGACCACACATTAGTTAGTTGCTGGCAGTGTAGGTGCTGTGAGCTGGCCTGACCTTCTCGAGCCATCTTTGACTTTCCGAGCAGGAGCTGTGTGCCTCTGAGCACTTAGATCCTTAGCAAGGCTGGGTGCATCTTGACCTCTGGGGTTCTTGGAAATGTGATCATTAATCTAGCTGCTAGAAGGTCCCCAGAGGGGCTGTTTGGGTACCGACAGAAACTGTCAATACAGAACCTATCTTTATGGGGAGGAGACAAATGAGCTGTGTGGACAGTGCAGGGGAGGGGTGGGGACAAGCTGGAACAGCCTGTACCTCTCGCACCTTCCCCATGGCTCTGGGCTCTGGCATGTGATCGGCAGTTGGTAAATATCGTTAATGACGCCTGAGTGTGGCTTGGAACAGCCGTCTCTTCCTGATCCCCTGGGGCACACGCTGTGATCTGTCAAGCCCACGCCTCTGCCTGGGCGGGCAGGCCCTGACCTAGCAAATCTTTCATAGTCTCCTTCCAGGTCTAGCAGCCTTGCTCACAGGGCTTTTCCCTAGAGCTCTGTTTTTCTTTTCTTTTTTTTAAAATTCAACCCCTTCTCTCTCTTTCATGCAAACCACACCCCAGTCTCCCCAAAGTATTCCCTGATCGTTCACTTATTCAGCCAACAAACATTTTCTGAACATCTACAGAATCATTCAGCCAACTTGTATGGAAGTTCTACTTGGGGGTAGACATTGGGCCAGGACCTGGGCAGCCCAAATGAACAGTCCAGAGGGATATGGAAAAAATAAACAAAGAATTAAGGTGTGTGTGTGGGGGGGTGCTGTTTGGGACCATGGAGCATAGAGCTCTTGGCTTGTGGAGAGCAGTGGGCAAGGGAAGAGGAGGCATAAGCCGTCTGCAGAAATAGAGAGAGAAGGAGAGGGCTTACAGACCCGGGTCTGAGGAGGTGGGTCTGAAATGGAGAATCAGATGAGGGGTTCCAGCTTTGGAGAGGAAATGGGGTTGCTGCCTTAAAATGTAAAAGTGGTGATTTTTAGTTTCTTTGTTGATTTTTGTTGTTGTTTGCTTGTTTGCAATGTTGAGGATGGAACCTAGAACCTCCCACAGGCTAGTCCAACACTCTTCCCACTGAGTTTCACCCCCAGATTTCACAGGTATAGTTTATATGTAATAAAATTCACCCATTTAGGTCAGGGGTTGTGGTGCATGCCTTTAATCACAGCACTTGGGAGGCAGAGGTCAGAGGATTGCTGTGAGTTCAAGGCCACACTGAGATGACATAGAGAATTTCAGGTCAGTGAGACCCTACCTCAAAAAACATAGAACAACAATAAAATATTTGCCCATTTAAATGATACCACCCAATCATACCAGTGGACCAAGGGTGTGCGGTTGCATAGGTACTCAGTACAGAAACTTCCATTCCTTCAGCCCCTCATGCCCCTTGCAATCCTCTCTGCTCGGTCCCAGCAGCCACTGAGAGGTTTCAAACCGCAGGTCTGTCTTGTCTAGACTTTGCCATAAACAGACCCACCCAGCATGCTGCCATCTGGTCTGGTTTCTGCTCTGTTCTAGTGCTTCAGGGGTTCCTCCATGCTGTTACCTCAGGACTACTTCCTCTGTCACTCCTGAGTAATATCCTCTGGTATTGCTACCCCATGGTTTCATTGTCTTTTTTTTTTTTTTTTTTTTTACCAGTTGAGGGATGCTTAGCTTGTGAGAAGGCTGCTTTTACCACAAAGCACGTGGCCTTCTAGAAAAGTCCAAGCAGTTCATTGTCCAGGGAAGATGAGAGCAAGGATTCCTTCCAGTCCAGGCTGGCTTCCTTTAGTTTTAGTTTTAGCGTTTTGTGTGCATGCGTGTGTGCATACGTGCATGCATATCTGTGTGTGCATGAGCACACTTATCATGGTGTATATGTGGAGCTCAGAGGACATCTTTGTGGTGTCTATGTCTTCTTTGAGACAGGGTCTCTTGTTGCTGCAAACAGATGTCAGACTAGCTGGTCAAAGAGTTTCGTGTTCTCCTGGCTCGTCCTCCACTGTCGCAGGCATGCTGGGATCACAGACGCATGTGTCACTTGACATCAGGCTTTATGTGAGTGCTGGAGAATTGAGCCCAGGCTTTGCAAGCAAATGCTTTTAACCACTGAGCCATCCCCCCTAGGGATGGCTTTCTTTTCTTTCTTTTTAAAAATATTTATTTATTTAGTTGCAAGGAGAGAGAGAGAGAGAGAGAGAGAGAGAGAGAGAGAGAGAGAGAGAGAATGGGTATGCCAAGGCCTCTAGCCGCTGCAAGCAAACTCCAGATACATGCACCACTTTGTGCATCTAGCTTTGCATGGGTACTATTGTTTTTATTGTCCATTAATGAGTTACATTGTTTAGTGGGCCAACAATGAGTTGTTATCCCCAATTCCTCATTTCCCCCCTCCTCATCCCCAGTCAGCTGGATATCCTCCTCCATGGGCCATCTGGTTCAGGGCTGGCTTTCTTAAGTGTGCAGGGAGATCAGCCTCTCTCTTATAGCTTGGGTCTCAGATGTCCCCCAAAAGCTTGTGCACTGGAGTGGAGGGAGGTTGTAGAGATGAATGGATTATGAGAAGTGACTTCATGACTTGATTCTGGTTTTGGAGTGGCTTTTTATTTAAAATGTTCTCTCCCTCCCTCCCTCCTGATTGCCATGAGGTAAGTGAGCCAAGCCACTCTGGACTGAGACCTCTAAAGCCATGACCCCAAATAAACCTTTTCTCCTTTAAGCTGATTTCCCCAGGTCTTTTGTTGCAGTGACAGAGCACTGACTGGCACATCTCCAAAGCCAGTCATGTGCAAAAGAAACAAGGCATTTTTTAATTTTTAAAAATTTTCTCTGTGAGTCTGTGTATGTTCCTGTGTGTGAGAGTTGTCAGGACATCTGAGGAGTCTGTCCTCTGTTCTTTCTCCTTTGAGGCAGGGCTTCTCTCAGTCACTGCTGTCACTATTTGCTGTGCTTGCCTTCAGCTGCTGGGGGTAGTTCTCGGGTCTCTCCCGATCTCCCTTTGGGGGGTGGGCTGGGATTCCAGAAGCCCTCTACAGCTTTAAACTGCTGTCTGAGGCCTGAATGCGTACTCGGGCTCGAGTGGCAAATGCTTTATCCACTGAGCCATTTCCCTAGTTATTCTGTTTTAAAAATTGACCCAAGTGTCCTCTGTGCTAGCAGGCCAGGCTTGGGCAGCTCTGGCACAGAGAGCCTTAGCATGTGCCTAGATGGAGAGATGGCCGCTGCCACCCTCTCACTGCTGGGACAAAGCACCCAACCAGAGCAGCTTATGGAAGGAAATGGTTTATTTCTGGCTTACAACTGTGAAGGGAACCTTCATCGTGGTGGGGAAAGCAAGGTGGAGGAGAGACATCGGCATCACATCTCTACAGATGAACAGGGAGGCAGGAGAGGGGGATGGTTATGAGCACCCAAGAGGACTGGACCTCTAAACCCCAAGGTCCATCCCCAGCGACACGCTTCCTCCAGGGACTCCACTCCCAAGGGCTCCACTAGCTGGGGATTGAGTAGGAGGCTTCATCACAAACACATGAGTGAATGGGGGACATTTACCCTCAACCCACCACAGGGCCCAGGCAGGGTGCAAGGGAAGCATCCACCCTTGAGAGAATGGCCCCTAAAGGAAGGAGTGGCAGAGGGGCAAACACTGCTGGGCCTGCTGTGAGAGAGGAAAAGACATTCCGTGGGCACCCAGGAAAGTGCCTGGGGAATTGGAGAGTGCTGGGCTGAGCTGTGACCCTCCCATGCTGTGAGCTGGCTCAGGTAGACACAGAGGGAGGGTCTAGAGCAGCCTGCTTTGGAAGCCCCGCTGGTCCTGGTAGCCATAAGAATCCTTGTGTCCCCAAGGGAGAGCTAGAGGGAATCAGGACAAAAAAGCCTCA
This sequence comes from Zapus hudsonius, assembly GCA_004024765.1. NCBI lineage: Eukaryota > Metazoa > Chordata > Mammalia > Rodentia > Dipodidae > Zapus > Zapus hudsonius. The sequence goes on along the minus strand of PVHP010013390.1, from coordinate 13,618 downwards.
GAGAAGCGACAGCAGAGCCACCATTAGCAACAGGGAATGTGGACACACACTGCAGGCCTCTTTGTGTGTGTGTGTGTGTGTGTGTGTGTGTGTGTGTGTGTGTGTGTGTGTGTCTTGGGGGCATGGGGAGGACCCAGGCCAGAGCAGGAGAGTGCCAAGCTAGAGACTGAAGCTCATAGATCAGTGAGTCAGGACACCTGAGGGTGACCTGAGGCCATATGTGAACAGGCAGCCACCCCAGAACACAGTCCCCTAAATGCACATACTGCCTTAGGAAGGAAAGATGGGGGGAACATGAAGTCAGACCATCTCCCAGAAGACCAGGGCAACCCCACATGAACAGAGCCACGGTTAACTGGGAAAATCAATCGGGTTTTCCTTGCTGTCAGCACAACAAGGGGCTGGGGGGGAGGTCATGAGTGAGCTGGGGTCAGCTAGAGAGTCACTGTTTTGGCTTCTGTACACATTTGGTAGGTGGGGCCCAGCATCCGTATTTCTTAAACTTCCCCAATGATGTCAATGTGTAAGCAAGGTTGAGAAAATTAGAAGGTAGAGAAAACTTGAGACGCAGGGCCCTTGAACTTCAACGTTGCATGAATCATCTCAGGCTCTTGTGAGAACGCAGATGTGACAACAGGCGGTCTGGGGCTGGGCGAGGAGGTTTGACGTTGGTGCTGCTGGTCTGGGGACCACACTTTGAGTAGGAGGAGGTGGAATCACAGGGTTTGGTGATGCCCAGATGTAGAGGGCATCGCAGGAGGCGTGCCATCGCAGAAAAAGTGCCATGTTCCTGACATGAACTGAGGCAGGATAGAAAGACAGAGAAAACTATGGGGACCAGGGAAAGGAAAAGGGTCCTCACTTGAGTCTGGATGAAACCTCTCACCCAGCTAAGAATTCCAGCACAGTTAACATTTGTTGTGAAGGTTGCCGACATCGAGATAATATCCCTCTCACATATAGCTACTTTATGTTAAAATAGCAATGATCCAGGCTTAAGGCATGAATTGCGTGACCTTGGATATGGCCTTATTCCCTTCTCCAAGACATTTTCTGGGAATCCCAAACAAGACTGGCAACTTTGCTTGCAGAAAGGATGTCCTATCTTCCTGCCTCCTGGTGACCTTCTCAAAGTTCATCCTGTCAGGCGCCCCTCAGGAACCATCCTGTGAGCTCATCTGGGTTCTTTAGAAACCTTTGAAGATAATAGCTTCAAACACCACCAAAGTCCTACATAAGACGATGGTAAAGATAATGAAAGTGACTGTCCTCGGAGAAGCCCACACGGATGCTTGGCGTGGCACATCTTAACTTCTTCGACTCTCTCTTAGGGAGGCCTACACCCAGATTCTCAGTTTCATCTTTCGTTCTGAGTGCCTCTCTCTTTTAACACTCATGCCTAATAAAATGCCTTCAATAAACCTTAACTTTGCTCACCATGAAATTCTTTTCTGAGTTGAAACCCCAAATCCTGGTTGTCTTGAGTAGAGAGAGGTCCCTAAAGGCAAGGTAAAGTATTCCAGCTACTGCAGGGACGCATGGAGCTGTGCTTCTGCCCTAGGACCAGTGATGTGACCCAATGAGAGGATGAGGATCTATATGGAATGTTGGAACTGGTTGCTGAACTGAGACTGGAGGTCTGGTGAGGACCAGCTCAGCTTGGTCCTGCTGAACAGAACCGTCACACACAGACACAGTGGGTTTGAGATACAGATCCCTGAGCCATTAATCCTCGCTGACTTCACTTCTATTTACAGAGATATGATAGACTTGAGTTGATATTTTACATATGTTACCTCACTGAAAGGCCACAGGAACCCATAAAGTGAGTAGCAGTGGAAATCCCATTTTAAACATGGAGGCACAAAGAGAATAAGGAATTTTGCCCCAGTTACAAATCTAGAAACTGCCTTAGCTTGAACTTGAACTTAGATGTTTGGCCCCAGAGGACACTCACCAAGCAAAAGGCCATGTGCCATGGGAATAAAAGTGTTACAAGGGGGCTGGAGAGATGGCTCAGCGGTTAAGGCACTTGCCTCCAGTGCCTAAGGCCCAGGGTTCAATTCCCCAGGACCCACATAAGCCTGGTGCTCTCTCTCTCTCTCTCTCTCTCCTTGAAAATGAATAATGAATAAAAATATTAAAAAAAAGTGTTACAAGGAATTCCAGTCTCTGAGCTTGACTTTGTGTAGATGAAGCAGAGAGAGAGAGAGAGAGAGAGAGAGAGAGAGAGAGAGAGAGAGAGAGAGAGAGAGAGAGAGCCCCAAGAGCTAACCTTTGGCCACACCCTGGCTTGGCTGAGGTGTCCCAGTTTCTGGCACACCTCAGGGTCTCCTCCTATGATGGGACAGGCTTCCTTGTAGAGCAGTCTGATTCGGTTGGCCTGCCTCTTTCCACCCAGGACCCAAGGGTATGAGTTGGAGGCGGAGGATGGTGAGAAGTCCAAGTCTCTGGGCTCCTCGCAGAGGCCCAGCTATAGATCAGGAAATTGTAACCAGCCACACTCGGCTTAGTAGGTGCTTACTGCCACCAGGTACTGAGCAAAGCCCAGTGCACATGTGTTGTCTGTCTCTAACAATAGTCCTGGTGCATTGGGGCTAAAACGACATCCATTTCACAGATGAAGAAACCAAGGCTGCTCCAAATGGGAACATCTGTTGCTCAAGGCCACATTGCTGGTAGAAGGCCCTCTGAAGGGGCTGGGAGATGACTAAGCATATAAAATACTTGCCTTGCAACTGAGTTCAGATCCTCAGCATCCATGCCAACATACAAAGTTATCCATGGAAGAAGTGTGTACCTGTCATTTCAGAACTAGGAAGGTGGAGATTGGAGGATTTTTTTTTCTGGGTTGCTGGCTAGGTAATTTAGCTGAAATTAAGTAAGCCCTAGGTTTAACAAAAAGCCCTGTCTCAAAAAATAAGGTGGCTGGGCGTGGTGGTGTCTGCCTTTAATTTTAATACTCAGGAGGCTGAGGTAGGAGAACCACCATGAGTTTGAGGCTAGCCTGGGCTAGAGTGAGACCCTGCCTCAAAAACACTGATGATGATGATGGAAGGTGAAGGATGATTAAGGAAGTCATTAGTCAGTTGAGCTCTGGCCTCCACACGTACATGCATGTATATGCATGCACACCTGCACACACACGTGCACCTACACACACACACACACACACACACACACACACACACACACACACACACACACGGTCTTCTGAGAACAGGATCCATCTCTCTGGAACTACTCCAGCCACAAGGGAAAAACTGGGCCTCCTTAAAAAACTTTTGCCCCCCTATCACCACCTGTAGGTATGAGAGTTGCTGCAGGATGCCCAAAAGATCTGGCCACCCCCGCTCCAGCCCCGTGCCCAGAAAGAAGAGATGCAGATTTGCCAAGGCCCCCAGGCTAAGCAGGCCCCACCGCCAAGAGGAAATGAACTCCACGGGAGAAAAGAGATGCATCTCTCCAGACACAGAGCCGAAGCGGGCTGCTCCATGTTCTTCATTAAGACACAGAGGAAAGGACCAACTGCGTGTGGAGTGCGAGCTTCCCACCGGCCCCACCCGGACTCCTGTAACATCTTTATCCACTTACTTGGGGATTCAGGAAATTCTCTCCCAAGCCACTTTTATTGGAGACTTTGCAAGTGAAGCTCACAGTCTCTCAATTAAGAACACATGAAAAATGTTCACATCGCATAGTTTTGGGAGGATGTTTGCCCAGTCTTGTCTCATGGAACATCCCCATTGTGATCAGACATTGCTGGGAAATGAAGTTCAGGAAAGTTCTAGAAACCAGAGTCATCAGAATGAGGGTGTGGTGGGAAAGGCTGTCCTGGCCTGAGCCAGACCTGGGGAAGCCCTAGGACTTGCAGTGATGGGACTCCCCTGTCTCTCCTCTTCCATCTTCCTCCCTGGCTGGAGATCCAATCCGGAGGCCCATAAAGACACGATCCAACCGAGTCCAGGGGACTGATGGGACAGGGTGGCCACAGGGGTGGACAGCACTTCAACACAGAAGTCCACCAAGCAGAAACCTTTCCCCACCCCCTCATCTCACACATTCACAGAGCCTTCACCTCTGTCTCACAGCTGGCAAAGGGACAGACCCAGGGACTAGAACACTTGGGGGATCCTTCTTCACCCAGTTACAGTATGGCAGCCACACTGCACACTGACAACTCAGATAGGGAAATAGAAGCCCATGTCTGGCATCTGAGCAGCCTATATTGAGTCCTATGGTTTGTGGGGCATAGGAACAGGAAGTGCCTGCCTGCTGGGGTTTCCACCCAGGTTGAATGTAGCAGCTGTCAGCATCACAACACTCAATCAAGAGAGGAAAGGAAAACCAAGACAAAGTACATTTTGAGATTCTTTAAATAACCATAGATTTTCCCTTGCACTGTTTTGTTGATTTCATCTCTGCCTGGCCTTCTGCACTTCTTTGCCAAAATAGTTACTGGATACATTGGCCCAGCTGTGGCTCCACCCGTCTTCTGGAAGATGTTTGTTGAGAGCTGACTGGGCCTAGCTGGACATGGACATGTCCTATGGAGAAGGAGCAGCTGGCAGTGGGAAGCACATGCTAAGGACACTGCAGTCTGCTGCAATGGGTACAACTAGCCCTGGTTCACAGGGCACAAGGTCAGGTTCAAGTCCAACGATGGTGGTGAGTCACTAATGTGGCTTTGGACCAGTCCGCATCCCAGTCTGCACCACAGTTTCTTCATCTGTGAAAGTGGATGATGGAGCAAGGCTTCTCCAGGTTGTTTACGAATCATCCAACTCAGGGTCGGGGTGAACTAGCTGCCTTTATCATCGCTGTGACGCAATGCCAGAGAAAGCAACTGAGGGGGAAGGGTTGACTCTGGCTCACAGTTTGAGGGTACAGTCCATCACAGTGCGGCAGGCATGGTGGCAGGAGCACCAGGCAGCTGGTCACATTGCATCCATAGTCAGTAGGAGAGAGAGAGAGAGAGAGAGAGAGAGAGAGAGAGAGAGAGAGAGAGAGAGAGAGAGAGAGAGGAATATTGGTGCTCAGCTTGCCTTGTCTTTTTTATTTAGTCCAGGACCCCAGCCCATGGGACGGTACTGTCCACATTCAGAGTGGATCTTTCCCTGCTCAAGTCAACCTTTCTGGAAACACCTTCCTAGACCCCACCCAGAGGTATGTCTTCATCATGACTCAGTCCTGTCAAGTTGACAATAAAGATGAACCACCGAAGGAGACATGGAGAAAACTCAGATTCCTGGTCTACCTCTGGTGTGGGTCCTTAGCAGGCAGGCCTGGGAATCTACATAGCAACAACTCTCCCTTGGAGATCCTGAAATCCCCAGTGTTGAGCAAGAGGCCTGGAGGAGACAGTGCCTCTTATCTTTGTATGGCTGGCTTGGATTCTCTTCTGAAGCAAGGAAGCTGATGGGATGGGTGGTCAGATGGCCGTGAGCTGCACTTTACGGCTACGATGACAAACAGAAAACACTTGCCATCGCCTATTTGATGGCTCTGAGGTGCCAGATCTTGTGCTGACAGTTCTGAGTGCATGATCTCGGTTAACCATCACGACAACCCTGTAAATTAAAACCTCTTCTTTCATTTTTCAGATGCACAAACAGGCGGTAGGACTTGTCGCTGTCTAGCAGACCTCTTCAGTCACTTGGGCCTTCATTTATTCACTTATTCACGTACTCATTTTCTTTCTCCTGATTGAACAAATTCATGTATAAATTCTCTTGCTGTTGTAGGCACCTCCATGAGGCTGGGATGAACATCCAAACCAGACACAGTTTATAGGAGGAAGGGTTTATTCCAGTTTACAGATCCAGCTTACATCCCCCTGGATCTGTAAGCTGGAATAAGTTCTATCAATGGCGGATGAAGCTGGCTCATAAATCCAAGCAGAGAGGCACCACCAACCAGCCGGCACCACAAGCAAGCACATCCAGCAGAACAGCAAGAATCTAAGCAGCGCTCCAACTCCTCTGTATACCTTTAGGCTGGAAATCAGATCCTCCCCCAAACACACCTTATGGCTGGACCCCAGGATCCAGCCCCAGTGACACCTCTTCTGGCTAGGCAGCTGAAATCCACGTTACAAGCTTTAATAAAACATTGAAGTCTATGGGTGGTGGTGGGGGGCATACATTCAAACCACTACACTTGCTAATTCATTTCTCTAGCCACTCACTCTGTTTGCAGCTGACTTGAATTCTGAGCTGCATTTATCGGGATCCTTTTGTTACCAGGGACAGACACAGTTTAGTTGGTTCAATCAGAAAAAGGACACCTTTGTCTAAAATAGAGCTTCAGTGATTAAAAGTGCTTTATAGTAAAGACTGCCAACCCTATCCACCCAGTAAAGCCAGAGGGGTATTAGTTTGCAGCATCAACAAACCCTGGCACACACAGGTATGCACATGCACATACACACACACACACACCACACAAATAAATAAGTAAAAATTAACAAAAGAAGAAAAGAGCCAGGCAAGGTGACACACACCTTTCATCCCAGCACTCAGCGGCTGAGTTAGGAGAATCGCCATGAGTTCAAGGCCAGCCTGGGTCTACAGAGTGAGTTCCAGGTCAGTCTGGGCTAGAGTGAAGCCCTACCTCAAATATATATATATATATAACTTTAGTTCCCCAGTGCTGGGCTGTTAGCATCACAGCCTCCCCAGCCTTCAATCCTGCTCTCTTCTGCGTTCTCCTGCTCTTGGACAGGTGTTTGCTTTTTCTTTTCCTGTCCAGTTGCTTATCAGCATTTGTAGGCTTTTGTCCTATCAGCTCAGCCACCCCAGATGAAAGCAAATACCTTTCCTAAGAAAGCAGCAAAAATCCCAGAGAGGTTTCTCAATGGTCTAGCCTTGATCACATGCTCATCCCTGAGCCAGTCACTGAAGTGGGGAGAATTGTTATTCATTCCCCTTGCTCTGCTGGGATAGAAATCACCGGCAGGCAAGAAAGCAATTGAAGTAATGGTTTGGACAGCTTTTGTATCCTGGGCACCTTGACCACTGTGTGTGATGGAAGCAGGTATGTGGTTGCAGTGGCAGGTGGCGCCCTCTAGTGTCACAGCTTTACTGCAGGCCTTGGTAACTGGCCCCTTCACCATGGAAGTGTTAAAGGGCTTGTGGAGACCTAGGAGTCAGGATTCCTCAGCCCCTAACAGTGTTACACACAGCTCCTAGCCCTGGGGTGTCTAAGACCCATGACTCTAAAGATCTGTCAGCTCTCTGGACCTCTCTCAGCGACCAGGACCTGCAGGCTCTCTTCTTGGTCTCTTAGCCTTCCATCCTTCGACCAGACAGCCGGCGGCCTTGCTGCTTCGGCAGCTCAGCTTGCCTGTGGCTCTGCTGTTCCTACCACTCTGCTGCTGCTTTCTTCCCGTCACCAGCTCAGCCTCACTGCTACAGCAGGGAAGGAAAGACCACTGGAGAGAAGCCTTTAAAATTACGTATTTATTTGCACATGTGTGTGTATGTGAGCATGGGTATGCACCACTATAAACAAATGTCTATCCAGCTTTCTGTGGGCAGCTGAACCGGGGTTAGCAGGCTTTGCAAACAAACATCTGAAACCACTGGGCTATCACCCCAGCCCCCAAAGAAGCCTTTTCTTGGACCTGATGTTGTAACCTTCCATCCCAAGGCAGCACTAGACTGTCTCTCATCCTACTCACTAAGTAAGCCTGAGTAGCCTGTTATATAGTCAGAGGAGGGGGTACTTGCATCAATTAAAGCAAACTGTACATGCAAATGAAGGCTTGAGTTTGCACCAATTGCAGCCCACCTACCATGCAATGACGTTTGGGTTGTGTTTGTAGTAGTCATAGCATTTCCCCTTGAACACCAGTCACAGTGGTTCCTCTGCCAGGCCACCTCTGGAGGTACTCCTCTTCTGACCTACTTGGATGTATCAATTGCTTTCTCATTTGGGAGACAAAATGCCCAACTAGAAACATCTTAAGAAAGGAAAGGGTTTATTTTGGTTTATGGCTCTAGAGGATAGAGTCCCTCATGGCAGGAGGAGGAAGCTGGCATCACAGGGTAGAAATAGAGCAAGAACAGTAAGCCAGGATGGACTGTAGTACCTCAAGGCCCGCCCCCAGTGACACACTTCCTCCAGCAAGGCTTCACCTCCTAAAGGTTCCACAACCTTCCCAAATAGCAGATCCCACTGGGAACTAAATATTCAAACACACGAGTCTATGGGGGACATGTTACATTCAAACCTCCTCAGTTGATATAGATGCAGAGCCAGCTAGAGTTCATAAGGCATGCAATGGCAAAAAGTCTGGTTCAAATTGACATAGTCCTGTCTGAGGCTGTGCCCTCAGGGCCTGGAGCATCAGCTGTGATCCTCGTGTAGTTTTATCAAGGTGTCCATTGGGTGTTCAACCCAGCTGCTCTGGTGGGCTGTTTGAAATCCTTTTACTCAAGGCAATTGGGGTAGCAAGGGAGAGTCCATCAGCTGGTATGCAGGGAGTCCAGCTGCCCATGCCTCAGCATCCGTACTCATCTACAGGAAAATGAACGTCAAAGGAAAGGCTTAAAAGACGAAACTTAAAGAATTTATCATTTCTACCAATAGTGATTTGAACAGATTTTTAACCATGTTTTCACACTGTAAGATTATTTAAAGAAATATTTTGTGTAGGTTTGGTAGCAAGGCACTGAGACAGATCTTTTTTAGGGGAGAGGTTTATTAGGTTGGGGTTATTACATCAAAGGCAACACTTTATGGTGGGGTTCTAAAGCCAGAAAGTTGGGAGCGAGAGAGGGAGGGAAAGGAGAGAGAGAGAGAGAGAGAGAGAGAGAGAGAGAGAGAGAGAGAGAGAGAGAGAGAGAGAGAGAGAGAGAGAGAGAGAGAGAGAGACTTTGGTTTCAAGGATCTTGGTGGAGGGAGAAAATCCCATGTTACATGTGGATGGGGGAGTCAGTAAGGCACTAGATAAGATCCAAGACCATAATTCAGGTGACCTTGGGGTCCCTGGCAACAGGGGCTGGTCTTGCTTTCCTGCTTGGCTTTGGGCCCCAGGCAGCATCTGGCCTCTTAAAACAACTGCATCTGTATTCTAACAACATCTGCCAAGTGTGGCTGCTTTATCTAGAGTATTGAGTCTGTTTTAGTCTGCTTGTTTTAAGGTCTGGGGATGCCACCCAGCACCTTACACATGTTAAGCATGCACTCTCTCTTATTGAGATGCACCCATCGCTACAGTACCGAAAGGCCTGGCATCACTAAGTACAAAGAACCCCAGAGTGAGGCTGGGGAGATGGTTCAGTGGGTAAAAGTGCTTATTGCATCAGCATGTGCTGTGTAAGCATGTGGACCTGAGTTTGATCTCTTGTACCCACATAAAAATCCAGACATGGCCACACATGCCCATAACCCCAGTCCTGAGGGGACTGGAGACAGGAGAGTCTCTGGGGCTCACTGGTCATCCAGTATGACTCAAAATGACAGCTCCAGGTTCAGCGAGAGACTCTGTCTCAAGGAAACAAAATGGAAGAGTGCTACAGGAAGACATAGGGCATTCTCCTATGTCTTGTGCACATATGCATGGGTGTGTACACTGCGAGATAGCTCACCAAGAGCAGGGACACAGGCCATCCCTCGTTTTAGCTGAAGGAGAGGTGTGCACCTGAACATGGTGCCTCCCACTGTGAGATAGCTCAAGGGCAGGGACACCTGCATGGAGCCAGCCTTGGGGCCTCTAGTTCTCTGGCCCTTCAGCTGTTCCCCAAGCTGCTTGCCTACTGATTCATCTTTAGAATACAGATCCCCAGGCCTGGCCCAGAGCTACCGAATCCACCTAGACCAGACTGAGGTGGGGCATCTCACCCGGACAGAGCTGACTTTAGAAGCTATTGGTTTATTTTGAGCCTTGAGCAGCTTTGAGCCATGAGTAAGGTGATACAGCAGTGCCCCACCAGGAGCAGCTCCCTACAAGGGGAGTGCAGGGGCCCTAAGAAGACCTGCAGAAGATCACAGAAGACCCCTGTCCCCCCAGGCATCTGTGATACACTCTTCCCTCTCAGGGAGGGCAGGGCATCTCAGCTCCCCTGCAGGGCATCACAGTGGGAATGGGCCAGTCAACAACCTCTGCTTCCCCCAGTAGCTAGGTGGAGCTTTCCAGAGTGCTGCAAAGGAACCCACAAGATCCAACTCCAGGCGACTTTCTACCAAGGTCCTTGAGGCTCAAAATCTGAGCTTGGGTCCCCAGTTGGTATGGCTTCAACAAATAGCTGTTACAGAAAAAACAAAAAAGGTCTCCAAGTCCCCAAAGGAAGCCTGGGGAGCTCTCCCAGCCCGAATCCTGTCTCCACGGTGCATGCCGTAGTTCAGCACATATAATACTCCATTTTGGGACAGCCATCTCTAAATCTCTAAACACATTGTGGTGGTTCATCTTGTCCACTTGATGGGGTCTAGAATCAACTAAGAGACAAGCTCTGGGCAGGTCTGTGAGGGCATTTCCAGGAAGGATCAATTTAGGGGAGAAGACCTTCTCACATAGTGAGCAGCATCTTCCAAGGACAGCCCAGGTATCAAGAGCTCCCAGGAAAAAGCAGTGAAGTCCAACCCAGCTGCTTTGGCCTGATGATATGGACTGAAGGCTAGTGGCTTCTCTAGGAATACTCCAGGCCTTTACCACCGGGTTGGGACTGCTGAGGCCTCCAGCCTCATGCACTGAGCAGCTACTGGGTTCTCAGGCTCTCCAGCCTGGAGCTAGTATCGTTGGGCACTAGCCTGTATTGTGTAAGCCAATCCAATAAATCTACTTTATAACATACACTCATTCTCTTGGCTCTGTTTCTCTAGAGAACCCAGACTAACAGACACCTCGATACTCTTTCAGTGGCTATAAACACAGCCTTAGTAGTGTAAGCAGAAAGGGAACTTTAGAGGCCGGGGAGATACCTCAGTGCTTGTTTGCAAAGCCTGCCTACCTAGGTTCGATTCCCCAGTACTCGTGTAATGCCAAATGCACAAAGTGGCTCATGTAAGGGGCCCTGGCACACCCATACTCACTCACTCACTCCCCCTCTGTCTTTCTCAAATAAATAAATATATTTAAAAAAATGAACTGAGGTGTGCATATGCCTTTAATCCCAGCACTCTGGAGAATCACCATGAGTTTTAAGCCACCCTGAGACTACATAGTGAATTCCAGGTCAGCCTGGGCTAGAGTGAGTCCCTGCCTCAAAAAAACAAAAAAAAAATAAATAAACAAGGGAACTGCACTGACTCATCTAATTGTGAACAAAGAGGGGAGGAGGGCGGGCGATAGTGTCAGACATGGATGGATCCAGAGGCTCAAATAATGGTACCAAGACTTAACTCTCCACAATGTCCTAACTGTTCATTTAAATCTTGGGCAAGCTTTTCTCCACTGGATAAACATTCTGCCGAGCCCATGTCCATCTACACTGCTTCTGAGCCAGATGTCTGCTCTCTTGGTAGGAAACTGATTGGCTATTTGGGTCAACTGTCCACTCCTCAGCATGGTGAATACATACCACGCAGGTGGAGACACTAATGGAGCTATATGAGATGGAACAGAAGGAAGACAAGAGATGGCCCTGGTTCTTTTAGCAAAGGTTTTGCCCTGTGTCAAATTGAAAAGGAAACAGAAACAGGGCTGGAAAGATGGCTCAGCGTTAAATGAACTTGCTTGCAAAACCTGCCAGCCTGGGGTTCCCCACATAAAGCCAGAGGAACAAAATGGTGCAGGTGTCTGCAGTTCCTTTGCAGTGGCAAATGGCCCTGGTGCGCCCATATCCCCCCCCCCGCTAGTAAATAAATATTAACTACAATGTCTTTTAAAGAAAGGAAATGGAAATGACAGTGAAAATCACTCTTTCCACGCAGCATGCTTCCAGGATGCCAGTAACGTTTCCTTACTGAGACCCAATCTCCACCTGTGTACACCTCAGGGCCTTGGCTGCCTCTCGACAGCTCGCTCTATCACTCCAGAAGCTATCTGCTGCAAATGACCGAGAAACTGTGATGACTCAGGAACCCCTTCCAATCTCTTCTAGGGAATTCTTTGAGTTACATCTTGGATTATCACGTTCCAGAGCCGCTGTTCTCATGAATGTACAGTGCTTGGAGACATAAGTCAGCGAATCCCACCATATGTCCCATGAGATACAGCTTTCATGGGAAGGAAAAAGAGCTCTACAGTTAAATAAATTCAGGCAAACACTAGGATAACAAAATCAACCCAGCTTCTCCCATGCGGGACTTCTCAGAGCCTTTATGAGGCTCCTGAAATCTTGTGACTTCCCCAGAGGAAGAAAGAATTTGTAGCACTTCCCAAAACACTTCACCCAAGAAGTTCTTTTAGGCATGCCATCGGGCACATGGGAAACATGCGGAGAGAGAAAAAGATGGGACCCAGAACACCTGGCTTTGGAGCTCGGGTCTACCATGTATTCTTTCTCTATAGAAATATTTTGCTCCTCGGTTTCCTTACCTGTAAGACAGGTATTGATTTTCCTGCTTTATTCTCTCCACCTGCAGGACAAAAGCCATCTACAGAAGGTCCTGCTCAGTAAGGAGTCCTTGCAGACTTCACTGCCCTCGCCCTGGGGGCCATCAAGGATACAAACTTTGCCCTGGTGGTAGATAGTTAACCTGGATTGTCAACTTGATTGGATGGAGAATCACCATGGAAACAAATCTCTGGGCCTGTTTGTGTAGTTTTTAGATTAGGGTAATTGAAGAGGGAGCACCCACCCTAACTGTGGGCAGCATCCCATGGACAAGGGTCCCAGGCTGAATAAAAAGGAGACAGTGAGCCGAGGCTGGCATTCATGGCTTTGTTTCCTGATCATGGATGCAATGTGACCAGCTGCCTCATGCTCCTGTCACCCTGCCTTCCCTGCCACCAGGAACTTTGAACTGTAAACTGGAATAAATCCTTCCTCCCTTAAGTTGATTTAGTCAGGTATTTTGTTACAGCAATGGAAGTAGTAACTATTCGTAGTAAGTATTCACATGGTGTCACCACACATGGAGTCTCCTGAGCACTCTGGAAACAAATGTCCTGCTTGTACTACAGAGGTGATGGCTCCTCCTCCTCCTCCTTCTGAGACAGGGTCTCACTGTGTAGCCCAGGCTGGCCTTGAGCTCACAGCAATATCTAGCCTCAGCCTCAGAATGCAAGGATCCCAGGCATATGTCACTTGGCCCGGCTTTTGCACCAAGCATCTTAAGAAGGATGCCTCGATCACCATCGCCATCACCATCACCAGGAGTGGTGACTGTCAGGGTCCAAGGCTCGGACCAGGAGGCTGGAGTGTGTGCATGGGCGAAGGACAGACAGCATGTGAGTGAAGGAAGCCCTTCTGGTCGGTGGTCATGGCCGTCTAGTTACCCAGGGCCTGCCAGACTCCCAATTTCAGAGCACTTAACATTTGACATTATTCCAACTTTAAATGCTACTAGCTTCATAAACCCTAGTCTATGAATACAGAGTATGCAAACGGGAATAAAACAAAGATGTTGGGTTTGGAGAATGTGGTGAGCTGAACTGAAAACTCCCATAGACTCATGTGTTTGGCACTTAATCCCCATTTGGTGGTGTCAGTTGGGAAGGTTGTGGAAC